>JASDQU010739513.1:9478-28310 GCA_032191745.1 Picea mariana | reverse complement strand
GAATGAGTTTCAATTGTTTCTCTGCTTGAGCCGTGAGATTCCTGCATCGAGTGCAGTCGAATACCTCCGCATAGAGTGCGTCGAGGCGTCCAAGTAGTTGGACCTTTGTTCCTCCTTCCCCAGAGAGGGATTGAATATTCGAGCTGTGCAGGAGAGTGCAGGTCGAGGTTGAGTCTCAGCCGCAGCCTGAGAAGGGGTGGGTAGAGACCCTGCCGAAAGCGGGAAGCGCACAGAGCCTAGGAGAACTTCAACACTTGGAGAGTGGTTGAAGGTCGAAGGGTGAGACGAAGTGCTGGAAGGACCCCTGAAGGTATTTGAAGACGAAGCTCAGAAGGGATAGCCATTTTGGTTCATTGAGAACTTGAATCCGCAGAGGCCGCACAGGGAAAGGTGGCGGAGCAGAGGACTCTTCGTAGAGGAAGAGAATCGACGACTTGAAATAGTCGGGCAGTTTCACGAGATTCCGCGGATCGTTAGATCTGGAAGGAGCTGCGAGGGGTTTAAGCTGCAGGTGCATGGAGGAACCATCTCCATCGCACATCGGCAAATCGGGGTTTGCGGGAAAAGAATCCCATGCACTTTGAAATCGCGAAAGGTGATTTCCCGATTTGATCGAGACCGTTGATCCTAGCGTGGGCAGGTGGCACAAATCCGGAATATCGGAATTTCGGCATTCGTGGTTTCCAAAAGCAGGAGTTTTGGAGTCGTGTATCCGCGAGTCGCGAAGTCCCGACGTGACGTGGCAGTGTGGGACCCGAACGTCAGTGGGAGCCGCGTGGAGGCATATCGGCATATCGGGGTTCGGGGATTCGAAGGGTACGTATCTCCTTGCCTCACACCTGCCGATTCCCCGATAGGAAAATCCCCGAGATCAAGAGCGTTGACCGTTGACATCGCGGATCGGGATTCGGAGGTTTCATGTTGCACGGAGGTACGCATAAGGTTCGCGAGTCCGCGAAACCCGACTTCCCGAGTTCCGAAAGGGAAGGTTTCCGAGAAGACTGTGGGTGATAGAACTCCCGAGGAGGAGTTGGAAGAGCATCGACTCTTCGGGCCGTGGTGTGAGAAGGTCCTGGTGGAGCGACCGCCTGCTGAGAGTGCGGTTGCCGTCAGGGCTTAACACAGGTGGTAATATGTAATAAACCCCAAAATCACCATAAAAAAAAAATTCTAAGGGGCCATAATTTGTAACTTATAAGAGTTAGATTTATAATGAGGGAAAATATATCCTTCCCGGGTACTTGAGATTCTTATGTTTCAATTTTCTTTCCCAACAACTACAGAACCAAAGTCGGGTGTTCACTCTTCAATCTCTCTTAAGTCACGCTAGTACTTTGTAGGTGGTTAAGTGTTTTTTTTTAAACGTTGTAATGGTAGGGGAATGGACATAGGCTTAGGGATTAGGTTTCTAGCCCCCCCTTAAATCATGACTCCATTCGCGCGTAGATCCAACTTCAATAACCTGACATAACTTTTATAATCGATAGCACACACATCAAACTGGTTGTTTTTAATGTCGAATTTAACGTTTTGGGCTGCTTAAAAGGATGTCACGGGGTTGATAACTTCCACATTAATTTTTTTTTGTTTTGATTGAAGGTCTCCCTTTGCCACGTAGTCCATTAACATACTAGACTGGAGATGAGCCCCAAGCTGGCAGTTTAAACAAACTTTAACAGACTTATCTAGACTGTTCCCAACGCTTAGCTAGTTTAGTATCGACTAGAGGTTAATAAATACGAATAAGGTTCTAAACAAGCCTGAGCCGACCCTCATAAATGTGACTGGAGACGTTGATAGCTAGGATTAAACTTCACTGACCGACCATTAAAGAAGGTGGGTGAGGGACGAGGGTCACTCTTTACCCTTCTTCAATCCGAGCACGCCAACTCGCTCAAAGCACATGGCGCACTTCCTATCATATCCACTACATTCAATGTGCCTAGTTTTTTGGGTTTAGGGAAATAGCTATTGCTCATTACACTATTCAACCTGGCTCACCGAGGGTTCAATATCACTGTAATGTTTCTTTATGTTTCCTTCGCGAGGGTTTGGGTTTAGGGCAATAGCCATCACTCATTACATGTTGTTCAACCTGGCTCGCCGAGGGTTCAGTGTTACCGTAATGTTTCTATCTGTTTCCTTCATGTGGGTTTGGGCAAGGAGCTCTTTTTGACTGCAATGTTATCGGTAAGTGACAGTCTTAACTTTCATTTCACACAACAAATGTTTTACAAGGTCATCCTTTCTTTTACAGTTTTATTTTGACTGTTTCTCTTAATTTTTCTTACGTGAGTTTTTGGCACAAGGGGGGGTAATCTACCCATAGGCCTTATCTCCTTCTTCCTCCCTCAATGTTGTTTTCCCCTTTGATACCTTACTTTTTTGTTGGTTTTTATTTATCTTACTCACATACACAGGTAGGGTCTTTCTTCGCTCCTTATCCCTGTTCCCAATCTCTTTGCGCGAGGTCACGTATACTGGAGTTTTGTCGTTGTGTTGTTTTCTATGGATCTTTTGAATTTATTTGTAATGTACTGGATGTGATAAAGGTTTTGTACCTTTTCCCTTTTGATTTAACTCAGGTGTATGTTTTATTATACGACTAGTATGTATATACACTGTACTTCAATATGTCTTTATACTGTAACTTGATGGTTCTCATATTCTCGTTATTGATGATGGCCCCTTTGTTTTGCGAGGGTACCCATCAGATAGATCTAGCTACCTCCTCCCCTTCTGGTCTGGATGAATACGTGATAACTGCAGCAGGGAAGAGGTCAGGTTTCCCCACCCAGAGTTAAGTATTTACTTCAGTTGTAGATTACATTTTATCAAAACTTTTCTTTACAAATGAACGGATTATAATGACTGTGTTAAAATGTGTACAGGGTTTCTCCTAAGCGGCTACGAGGCAGACTACCACTATCATCCACGCGAAAGGTAAACAGGTTCCGATATACCTTTCTCTAGGACTTAGGCAACTCAACCCTAAAGGGGTTACTCTATATACTAGCGGTTATTCGAGTTGTGTTAATTCTGTTATTAGATATTATGGCCCAAATGAGGGTTGATTTGGAAACTAAGGATTCGGCCGAAGGGCCCTATCGGATCTTTTATTATGTTCTACTTTGGCAATTGAGGAAATAATAAAAAAAATGATTTACAATCTCTTACCATCTAGTAATACAATTGTTGGATGTTTCACTCCTGTAGCTTCATTGCAACCGTTAGATTTGTATTCTTGACAAGGTAGTACATGATAGGTGTATAATTCGTTCATCCTACATTTGTAATATTTCAAACTGAACTTGCAATTAAATGGACAGACTGCCTATTTCAATCCGAGATGAATCCAAGTTTTGTTTTTCCCTATCATATTCTGTGTATGTGGAATGTTTGAAAGCTATATTATTTCCTGTCACGAAGGTGTTGACTAGTCCAGGTCTTAGGAAATTAGACAGAGCGGTTTCCTTTAAACATTTGGTGAATTTTGTCTTTTATGTTTGAGTTTAAAATTTGTTTATAAAAGAAATTCATATGCAAAATTCATTCTCTGAAGATGCAATATCTTTCTGCTAAAATCTAAGGTAATAATTATGTCAAACGCAAAGAAAAAGGATACTCTACTACTGCTGTGAATTTCACATTAATTTCATAATTCTATGATTTTTGTCTTTTACTGGTGTTCTTACGTTCGTTCTATGAGACAATAGGTGTAGAAGGATTCAATATCCGTTTACCTAACAGAATTCTGAAAATCTAAACTTATGAGTTTATATGCATATAATCTATAAAAGGGTACAATAGGACAACTTTATGTATAAAGTAATTTCTATTATATTCACTTAGAGTCTCTTTTAATCAATGGATTAGACACCAACAATACTATATCTGTGCATCATAAATATAAATTTCACTTCCACAAGAGTTTGGTAATTATATACCGATGTTCCATGGGATATATGTTTGGTTTGCTGGGATTTTGACTATAGAAAGGATTTTCCCCATTGACGTTAATCTCCCCCTTTTCTTATTTACTCATATAAATATAATTATAGGTGCTTCAATCTATCATTTTACTCACAGGAGGGACAATTCTAGAGTTGGGATGTCTAATTCGAACTTCGTGACAATAGACATATTGTATCCACGAAAGTATTTTATCTTCCACAACAAATATATATTTCAGTAGTCAGATGTGAACATTCCAGCAGACGTATTATAAATATATATATACAGATTTCCTTCACATATATTCCTCACAATGAACAGATATGATCATTCAAATAGTTTACATTACTGCAATTAGATATAATCACCCAATAGATACATTACATCAATCAGACATATCCATTCACAACTGAGAGGTGTAGATCAACATATATGAATCCAATCCATGGGAAGACAAAGGGAACAACCACGTTCCTCCCAACCGTAGAATAGGGTAGCCAAACTCACTTGCCTGATTCACCCCCTAGCCTGACCATGAATCCATGAGGGCGAACTTGGAAAACTCCTCCTTCGTAATGTCCTTTGACTTCAGCCGATTCCTCTTGCCTCACACTCACTCAGTAGTGTTCATAACAACAAGGAAATAAAATCAATAGTCTCTTTTCCCCGCATACTTGGCAACGTCCTGCCTCCTCACATATGCTATTTATCAATTTTCCTAGGTCTTTTCCCTCCCTTGGGAATTTTCACAGCTTTCTAAATCCTTGATTTTCAGGGGCTGCCAATGTCCAAATCACTAATTTTTCACTTGTAATAATCAGCCCAGAGGTAGTTCCAACATGTTCCCCACTCATGGAGTCATGGTCAGCTAAATTTAACATGGTTGTTCCATTTGTCCACTTGCAATCAATATAAAATATTTTGTTTTCATACAAGTGTCATAGTCAAATAGTTAATTGGGTCAAATAAGGTCTCTGCCCAAAAGTCATAATAATTAATTACAATTATCCAATTTGAAATTCGGAATTGCCATAAATGGCAAAAATTTTCCAAATTCGAATTTACTAAAAACGGAATAAATTTCCAGCAATTTTAAATTTCAAAATATATTTTTTTTGGGGGGGGGGATGTCACATCCTTTCCCCCTTCAGTAAAACACTATCCTCAGTGTTTGTCCCTCTCTTGGAATAAGATTGGATGAGCATTTCACAATTCTCCCTCCAATTCCCAAGTGGCCTCCTCAGGACTAATGTGCTTCCATTGCACCTTTACCTGAGCGATGGCTTTGTTCCGAAGTGTTATTTCTCTCCGGTCCAGAATGCGCAGGGGTTCCACCTAGAACTCACCTTCGGGTTCCACCTACACCAAGTTCCAATCAATCATATGAGTAGGGTCATGAATATACCTTTTCAACAAAGAAACATGAAATACATTATGAATTCTTAGATTAGCTGGAAGTGCAAGTTGATATGCTATGGGTCCAATTCGAGCTAGTATCTCGAAGGCTTCACAAAACCTGGGTGCCATCTTGGCACAGTTCCCTAACTTCAACGAGATTTTTTGTTCTTTGACCTTAAAATAATCATGGTCTCCCACTTGAAATTCCAAGTGTCTTCTTTTCTGATCTGTGTAGCTCTTCTGTCTGTCCTGTGCTTCTTTCAAGTTCTGTTGTTGTACCTTTCTTACCATGTTCTCCATTTCTTGGAGCATCTCTGGTCCAACCATGAGTTTGTCAGTCGGGTTATCCCAGCTACTTGGAGTCATACACATTCTGCTGTACAATATTTCAAAAGGGTTCAACTTAGCCGAAGTTTGGTACCCATTGTTATATGCAAATTCTACCAAGTGCAGATAGTCTTCCCACTTGTTCGGTTTTGTTCTTACATACATGCAGAGAATATCCTCTACGATTTGGTTTTTCCTTTCGTTCTATCCATCCATTTGTGGATGATAACTCGTACTGAAATTCAAATTAGCATTTAGCCCTGCAAACAATTCCTTCCAAAAAGTGGATGTGAATTTTACGTCTCTATCTGAAATCAGCATTTTAGGAATACCATGCAGTCTAAAAATTTCTTTCATGAATATTTTAGCAATGTTTATAGCTTTAAAAGTAGACTTTACAGGAATAAAGTGTGAAGACTTACTGAGTTTATCGATTACAACCATGATATAATCATTCTGCTTCTGAGTTTTAGGAAAACCTGTTATAAAGTCCAACAATATGATCTCCCATTTCCATTCTGGCACTGGTAATGGCTGTAATTGGCTGGCTGGATGCTGGTGTTCGGCCTTAACCTGCTGACAATCTTGGCACCTAGCCAAGTATTCTACTGTTTTTCCCTTCATACTAGGCCAGAAAAATAGTTTTCTAAGTGATGTTATTGTTTTCTGGTAACCTGGATGGGCAGAATACGATTTCTTATGCACTTCGTCCAAGACTGTTAATTTCAATTCTATTGAATCTAGTATGTAAAGTCTGTTTTTAAATTGTAATAGTCCCTTCTTGTCGATGCTTAGAACTGGTTTGTTAGAGTTGGCGGTACTATTTTTTAATTCTATCATTATCTTAGTGTAATTTCCGTCGTTAATACCTGATGTCCTTATTCTTTGTTCCGGATCACTTTCTGTCCTGCTGATATTTATCTCAAATAACCCATGGACTCTTCTACTTAAAGAGTCTGCTACTTTATTTTCCTTACCCTTGATATGTATGACCTCAAAGTCAAATTCGCTCAAGAAGGCTAGCCATCTTGCTTGTCTTGCATTAAGATCTGGTTGGCTAAACAGATATTTCACCCCGCTATTATTCGTCAATAGTAAAACTTTTCTGCCCATTATGTAGTGTCGCCACATTTTTAAGGCGTGTATTACTGCTGCCAATTCCAAGTCATGAGTGACATAATTTTTCTCTTGTTCCTTTAATTTCTGGGACTCATAACATATACCGTGTCCTTCCTGAGTTAGGACACCACCTAGTCCTTCTTTGCTTGCATCGACACATATGGTGAAGTCTTTATCTGGGTCTTCTACCTTCAATATGGGTGCAGTTGTCAATAATTCCTTCATCTTGTTAAAACTATCTTGACACTTCTTTGACTAGTTAAAATTGGTCCCTTTATTTTGTAATGACGTGATAGGGTAGGCTATCTTGGAAACCCTTCTATGAATCCGTGGTAATATGTGGTGATTCCCATTAATGACCAGATATCTGCCACATCCTTAGGTACCGACCATTCCATAATGACTTTTATCTTCTCCGGGTCTACGACAATGCCTTCTGCTGAAATTACATGTCCTAGATATTGTATTTCCTTTTGATAAAAGTTGTACTTGTCAAATTTTGCGTACATCTTGTGTTTCCTCAATGTTTGCAGAACTATTCTTAAGTGTTCATCATGTTCTTCCTCCATTTTAGAATAGACCAAAATATCGTCGATAAATACTACCACGAACTTGTCTAAGTACTGACTGAAAATACTATTCATTAGGCACATAAACGTGGTTGGTGCGTTAGTGAGTCCGAAAGGTATGAATACAAATTCATAGTGTCCATATCTTGTTCGAAAGAATGTTTTGGTTATGTCCTCATCCTTTATCCTAACTTGATGATAACCAGATCGTAAATCCAATTTTGAAAAGATCTTGGCCCCTCCTAATTGATTGAAAAAATCATTTATCCTTGGTAAGGGGTATTTGTTCTTAATAGTCATTTTGTTTAGTTGTCTATAATTGATACATAGTCTTACAGTATCGTCTTTTTTTTTCACAAAGAGGACTAGTGCCCCCTATGGTGAGACACTTGGTCTGATATACTCTTTGTCCAACAATTCCTATAATTGTAATTTTAATTCTATCAGTTCTGGTAGACTCATTCGGTAAGGTGCTTTTGAGACAGGGGCTGAACCAGGTAGTAGATCTATGGAGAAGTCTATTTCCCTTCTAGGAGGTAGTTCTGGTATCTCATCCACAAACATGTCTCTAAAATCACGTAGGACAACAAAGTCTTCTAGCTTTGGCTTATCTTCCTTTTATAATAAATTCGTTACTTGGATGGCATAAACTTGACATCCTTTTCTCATACATTTCTTGACTTGCATCGCTAAAACTTGTCTGACTGATACAGGTTTTGGTATACCTTGGGCATTTCTAGTGGTGCCAACATTGCCTTTATAGTTAAGTATCTTTGTATAACAATCAATTACTTCTTTGTGTTGTTCTAACCAATCCATCCTGATGATCATATCGTAAGATCCTAGTGGTAGGATGTTCAGATTTGTTCTTATATTTTGACCATCTAGGCTGAACTCAAAATTAGAAATAAATTCAACTACCTTCCTTTTTGTTCCTGTTGCTAGTTGTACCGGCCATGATTTTGTGTGCTTCAGTTTCTTAAGTTTATTCGACTCTTCTATATCAGGAGTGATATAACTTAACGTAGCTCTAGGGTCAATTAAAATAGAAATTCGAGTGTCATTGATTCTACCTTCGATTTCTACCAATGAGGACTGGTGGTTAGCTTGTTAGTCATCTATGGCTACATTTATATGATGCAATCTTCTGCCCACGTCTCCCACCATCGAGGTTTCCTGCAAATTATGAACGAAAGTTCTTTTTGCTGAAATTAAACGTGGACAATTCCTTCTTAGATGAGGCTCTCCACATTCCCAACATTTTAATGGCTCGCAGGTGTTGTCCCCAAACTTTTTCGTTCCCAGGTTTATCGGTTTAATGCTGCTTTGCGTATTCGGATGATTGGAGTGAAAATCCTTTCTCATAAAACTTTTTGCTGCATTTCGATAAGGAGCTGGCTGGTATCATTTCTTCCACTGGTTCATTCAATCTTGTTTCCTATCCTTCTAGGATTTGGGAAACTCTACCCGTTGTTTATACTAGTCATAGCACATTCATGCCTTCCTGAATACTTCACTCAAGGATTTGGGGTTGTCAAACTCAATTCTGTCCCTGTAGGACTGTGGTAAATAGCTTAAGAATCGTTGGATTTTTACCTTATCCTCCCGGATGTATGGTATGAACCTTAGTAGTTCCAGAAATTTATTTATAAGGTCCTCCATCGTCATTTGTCCGAGTCATAACTCGTAAAATTATTTCGTATTCCTTTCATAATAGATTTCAGAAAGGTATTGTTTCTTGAAACACTTCTTAAATTTGGACCATTCCAACTGTTTCTCCTTTAGGCCCTTGGCCAATTTCAGGTCCTGCCACCAAATGCTGGCCTTCCCCTTCAGATTGTAGATGGCCATTCTGATCTTCATGTTGTTGGAATAGTTGTAGATCTGGAAGTATTTTTTGATGTCCAACAACCATGCCTCATCTTCTTCTCCTGTCCTAGATTCTCCATAAAAGGTAGTTGGTTTAATCTTTTTAAACTCTCCTTCAAGGTGCTCTACTTGTTTTCTTTTTCTGTTTGGTATAGTTTTGTCTTCAGCTGAAGGTGTCTCTTTAGATGAACTGTCTCCTTTTTCTGTTTCCAGACTAGAATTCTTGGAGGCCCTTTTGCTGACCTCTTCGTCATGGTTATCGTCTTTTGGGATTTTCTTGGTTACTATACCGCGCAACAAGACTTCATTTAGTTCTTGTTGTTCGTGTTGTGCTTTCTTCAATTTTTCATTGTTGGCCTTGAAAACCTGCAGTTCAACAAGAAGATTCCTCATTGTTTCCAACACCTCTGTGGGTGAGCTTCCATCACTGTTCTGTCTTGGATCTCCAGGAGGTCCTTGCTGCAGATTTCCTTCCATCCTGATTTCTGCACCCTCCTGAGCTGCCATAATTTACAAAAACAGAAAGGGCTTTCTGTTTGTAACCATAAGATTTATTAGTTTTTACATAAATCGGAATATATACTAAGCAACTAATGTGGCCCTGTTCAGGCCCAGTGTTGTAACTTTTGCTTTGATACCATATGTAATAAACCCCAAAATCGCCATACAATTTTTTTTTTCTAAGGGGCCATAATTTTTAACTTGTAAGAGTTAGATTTATAATGAGGGGAAATATATCCTTCCTGGGTACTTGAGATTCTTATGTTTCACTTTTCTTTCCCAACAACTACAGAACCAAAGTTGGGTGTTCACTCTTCAATCTCTCTTAATTCATGCTAGTTCTTTGTAGGTGGTTAAATGTTTTTTTTTTAAACATTGTAATGGTAGGGGAATGGACATAGGCTTAGGGCTTAGGTTTCTAGCCCCCCCTTAAACCATGACTCCATTTGTGTGTATATCCAACTTCAATAACCTGACATAACTTTTATAATTTATAGCGCAAACATCGACCTAGTTGTTTTTAATGTTGAATTTAACGTTTTGGGCTGCTCAAAAGGATGTCACGAGGTTGATAACTTCCACATTTTTTTTTTTTTTTTGATTGAAGGTATCCCTTCACCGCGTAGTCCATTAACATACTAGACTAGAGATGAGCCCTAAGATGGCAGTTTAAACGAACTTTACCATACTTATCTAGACTGTGCCCAACTCTTATCTAGTTTAGTATTGACTAGAGGTTAATAAATACAAATAAGGTTCTGAACAAGTCCGAGCCAACCCTCATAAATGTGACTGGAGATGTTGATAGCTGGGATTAAACTTCATTGAAAGACCATTAAAGAAGGTGGGTGAGGGACGAGGGTCACTATGTACCCTTCTTTAATCTGAGCACGCCAGCTTGCTCAAAGCACATGGCACACTTCCTGTCATATCCACTACATTCAATGTGCCTAGTATTTTGGGTTTAGTGCAATAGCCATCACTCATTACACTGTTCATCCTGGCTTGCCGAGGGTTCAATATCACCGTAATGTTTCTTTTTGTTTCCTTCGTGAGGGTTTGGGTTTAGGGCAATAGCCATCACTCATTACATGTTGTTCAACCTGACTCGCTGAGGGTTCATTGTTACCGTAATGTTTCTATCTGTTTCCTTCGTGCGGGTTTGGGTAAGGAGCGTTTTTCAACTACAACGCTATCAGTAAGTGACAGTCTTAACTTTCTTTTCACTCAATAAACGTTTTACACGGTCATCCTTTCTGTTATAGTTTTATTTTGACTGTTTCTCTTAATTTTTCTTATGCACGTTTTTGGCATGAGGGAGGGTAATCTGCCTGTAGGCCTTATCACCTTATTCCTCCCTCAATGTTGTTTTCCCCTTTGATACCTTAGTTTGTTCTTTGTTTTTATTTATCTTACTCACATACACAGGAAAGGTCTTTCTTCGCTCCTCATCCCTATTCCCAATCTCTTTGCACGAGGTCGCATATACTGGACTTTTGTCGTTGTGTTGTTTTTCTATTGATATTTTAAATTTGTTTGTAATGTACTGGATGTGATAAAGGTTTTGTACCTTTTCCCTTTTTATTTAACTCAGGTGTTTTTTTATTATACGGCTCATATGTATATACACTGTACTTCAATATGTCTTTATACTGTCACTTGATGGTTCTCAGATTCTCTTTATTGATGATGGCCCCTTTTTTTTGTGAGGGTACCCATCAGATAGATCCATCTACCTCCTCCCCTTCTATTCTAGATGAATACGTGATAACTGCAACAGGGAAGAGGTCCGATTTCCCCACCTGGAGTTAAGTATTTACTTCAGTTGTAAATTACATTTTATCAAAATGTTTCTTTCCAAATGAACGGATTATAATGACTATGTTAAAATGTGTACAGGGTTTTGGCTAGGCGGCTACGAGGCGGACTACCACTATCATCCACACGAAAGGTAAACGGGTTCCGATATACCTTCCTCCAAGACTTAGGCAAATCAACCCTAAAGGGGTTACTCTATATACTAGCGGTTATTCGAGTTGTGTTAATTATGTTATTAGATATTACGACCCAAACGAGGGTTGATTTGGAAACTAAGGATTCGGCCGAAGGGCCCTATCGGATCTTTTATTACGTTCTACTTTGGAAATTAAGGAAATAATAGAAAAAATGAATTACAATCTCTTACCATCTGGTAATACAATTGTTGGATGTTTCACTCCTGTAGCTTCATTGCAACCATTAGCTTCGTATTCTTGACAAGGTAGTACATGCTAGGTGTATAATTCGTTTATCCTAGATTTGTAATATTTCAAACTGAACTTGCAATTAAATGGATGGAATGCCTATTTCAATCCGAGATGAATCCAATTTTTGTTTTTCCCTATTGTATTCTATGTATGTGGAATGTTTGAAAGCTATATTATTTCCTGTCACGAAGGTGTTGACTAGTCCAGGTCTTAGGAAATTAGACAGAGTGGTTTAGTTTAAACATTTGGTGAATTCTGTCTTTTATGTCTGAGTTTAAATTTTTTTTATAAAAGAAATTCATATGCAAAATTCGTTATCTGAAGATGCAATATCTTTCTGCTGAAATCTAAGGTAATAATTATGTCGAACGCAAAGAAAAAGGATACTCTACTGCTGCTGTGAATTTCACATTAATTTCATAATTCTATGATTTTTGTCTTTTACTGGTGTTCTTACTTTCGTTCTGTGAGATAGTAGGTGTAGAAGGATTCAATATCCGTTTACCTAACAAAATTCCAAAAATTTAAACTTATGAGTTTATACGCATATAATCTATAAAAGGGTACAATAGGACAACAACTTTCTGTATAAAGTAATTTTTATTATATTCACTTAGAGTCTCTTTTAATCAATGTATTAGACACCAACAGTACTAGATATGTGCATCATAAATATAAATTTCACTTCCATAAGAGTTTGGTAATTATATATCGATGTTCCATGGGATCTATGTTTTGTTTCCTAGGATTTTGACTATAGAAAGGATTTTCCCCATTGACGTTAATCTCCCCCTTTTCTTATTTACTTATATAAAGATAATTGTAGGTGCTTCCATCTAGCATTTTACTTACAGGAGGGACAATTCTAGAGTTGGGATGTCTATTCAAACTTCACGACAACAGATAGATTATATCCACGAAAGTATTTTATCTTTCACAACAAATATATATTTCAGCAGCCAGATGTGAACATTCCAGCAGATGTATTATAAATATATATATACAGATTTCCTTCACATCTATTCCTCACAACAAACAAATATGACCATTCAAATAGTTTACATTACTGCAGTCAGATATAATCACCCAACAGATACATTACATCAATCAGACATATCCATTCAAAATAGAGAGGTGTATAGCAACATATCTGAATCCAATCCACGAGAAGACAAAGGGAACAACCACGTTCCTCCCAACTATAGAATAGGGAAGCCAAAATCACTTGCCCGATTCACCCCCTAGCCTGACCATGAATCCATGAGGGCGAATTTGGAAAACTCCTCCTCCGTAATGTCCTTCAACTTTAGCCGATTCCTCTTGCCTCACACTTACTCATTAGTGTTAATAATAGCAAGGAAATAAAATCAATAGTCTCTTTTCCTCGCATACTTGGCAGCATCCTGCCTCCTCACATATGCTATTTATCAATTTGCCTAGGTCTTTTCCCTCCCTTGGGAATTTTCACAGCTTTCTAAATCCATGATTTTTAGGGGCTGCCAATGGCCAAATCACTAATTTTCCACTTGTAATAATAATCCTAGAGGTAGTTCCAACATGTTCCCCACTCATGGAGTCATGGTCAGCTAAATTTAACATGGCTGTTCCATTTGTCCTCCTGCAATCAATATAAAATATTCTATTTTCATACAAGTTTCATAGTCAAATAGTTAGTTGGGTCAAATAAGGTATCTTCCCACCAGTCATGATAATTAATTACAATTATCCAATTCGAAATTCGGAATTTCCATAAATGGCAAAAATTTTCCAAATTTGAATTTACTAAAAACGGAATAAATTTCCAGCAATTTTAAATTTCAAATTTTTTTTTTTTTTTTTTCGGAGATGTCACATAATACTCATGGGCTTAGGGTTTCCCTGAATAACCCTTTATCCAACAACTCTTGGACTTGATTTTTGACTTCCTCATTCTCTCTAGGTGTCAACCTGTAAGATGCTTTGTGTTATAAACTAGCTCCTGGAATAAGGTCAATATGATGTCTTATAATCCTAATGGGTGGCAATGAGTGTTGTAACTCATCCACTACTATGTCAACAAATTTTTCTAATAGTTCCTCGATTTCCTCAGGAAAATATTCCACAGAAGTATTTGTAAGGATAACTCTAGGCTTCCTCACTACAATAAACTGTATTTCTTTTTCCTTCTTGACTTCATTCAAGAGTTCCTTCCCACTCACGAGAAGTATACTTGAACTAGATTCCCTATTTTTCTCTTTGTCTTCTATGGGTAACAACATATGTTTCCTACCATTCTTTTCTAGGGTACAAGTATTCTTTCTCCCATCATGAATAACTTTTATGTCAAACTTCCATGGTCTCCCTAATAACATATGACAGACATCCATAATAATTACATCACATAATATTTCATCCCTATAACCTCCTATTTTAAATTTAACTTGGCATTGTTGACTTACCATTACTTGATGTCCTTTCTGCAACCATGATACCTTGTATGGGTTTGGATGTGCAGTTTTCTTCAGCTTCAGTTTCTCCACCATCTCTGTGGATACTAGATTTTGAGTGCTCCCACTGTCTATGATCACTTTGCAAACTTTGCCTTTCATCTTGCAAGCAGTTCTAAACATACTTGTTCATTGAACTGGTTCCTCTACCTCCTTCTCTGGTTTAAAAAGAATTTTCCTTATCATGAGGTTCTTTCTTGCTTCTGCTACTTCTTCTTCCACATGCTTCTATGCTTTAACGACATGTGCTTCTCCTCCTCCTTCTTTCTTTCTCTTGGGACATTCCCAAGATTTGTGTCCTGATTTTCCACAGGTATAAAATCTAACTTCACCTCCTCTGGCTCTTCCTCTTCCTCTCGAAAATTATCTTCTTCCTCCATGTTGTCCTTCTTTAGAGATTCCACCTTTCTCAAGGTGACTAAGTTTTTTTCTAGCTTCATGCTTCAGCTTCTGGAACTTCTCTCTGCTGGTTCCCTTACCTCTAATTGAACTTCCTCCTCTGTTTTGTTGGCTTTTCTTCCTGGCCAATTTTTCTTCATCTTTCAAGGTTTCTTAATAAGCATCCTTGACTTTACTAACATACATCATGATGATATCCTATTGTATTTCATATCTCAACCCATTGACATACCTGCCTATTTTTTTATCTTCATTCTCTTTCTGTCCAGCCCTAATGTTCAGTCTGTAAAATTCCTCAGTGTACTCCTTCATTGATAATCTCTTCTGTCTCAGGTTCTACAATCTTGTAAACAGATTGATTTTATAGTCCTTCGAGATAAAGTTGGCTTTCATCTTTTTTACCATCCTATCCAAATTTTTAATTTTCTTCTTACCTTTTCTCTTGCATTCGACTTACAGTTCATCCCACCATAGTGATGCATGACCTTTCAGTCTTGTCACTGCATGATTCACCATCTTGTATTCTTCGATATCTTCATAATCAAAGTACTTGTCCATAGCACGTACCCAATCCAACAATTCTTCAACTTCTAAATTACCTTCATAAATTGGTACCTCTATCCTTGCTCCTATTCTTGAAACAATTTTCAATAATCGATCTTGTGCAACATCCTCTGCTACATATTCTTTGACTTCTATCTCTTCACTCTCATCTTCATTGATATCTCTAGCGTCTGGTGTTGTCATCTGTGTTGTTTCCATGGCATCTAATCTCATTCAGAGTTGCCTCATCTCTTATTCCATTTCTCCATTCGCTCTATGCCTTCTGGGTGGCATGATTCCACTGCATCACCTACAAAAAAAAATCAAATTCTTGATACCACAATTGATACCAACTTAGCTCCTTTATCCTTTTCTTGTTGTTTGCAAACAATCTCAATATCATCTCTGATACCACCTGATGCAGCCCCCCTACTCCCCCATAGGTCTACACGACCTCCTAGTCAAAGGATCCCCTTCTATATCTAAAAACATGCCCTTTCGGCTCCTTGGTATAGGTCTGACAGCACCTGCAACCTTCCCTTTCACTCTCCTGCGAAATCTCAGAGCACTGGGCATTAGCTCTTTTTCTGATAATACCCCTCTTTATGTGAGCTTGGACAATGACTTCCCATGACCACACGATTGCAGGAGTTTGGGATCAACCTAATTTTCAACCTGCAATTCTCTTTGAGCTTCCATGTGTCCTCTTAGCAAAACCACGGTATGGATTGTGGCCCACCCTCAATGTTTTAAAGTCCGTGCAACTCCTGTCCCCACAATGCTATGGGATCGTCGTCTCGTGATCTTGACGATACTTCCTGAACTGTCAGTTCTGATCTATGCCTTTCAAATCTATGGACCGGATATGTCCCTCTTAGATCAACGATTGCGATCTCCTTCATAATTCCAGACTTCGGAGTTTTGAAATCTCAAACCTCTCTTTCCCCCGTATGTTAATTTTCGGGACTTGACGATCTACGAACACCTATCCTCCAATTAATGGTCCTACCTTCACTTCGAGTGTTTGAACTTTCAACTCAGATCAACGGTCCTGCGGCCCTCTTCTTGATCAAAGGTCGAGATCTCCTCCGAGTCTTCAAAAATCTCAAGTCTCAAACCTTGATAGGTTCTCTCTTATGTTTATGCGAAGCATTAAGGCTCGTGCACCTTACACAGATCAAATGGTTGTTGATCATTTTATCTATGATCCAACGACCACTGTTGTTCCTCCTCTTGAGCTTCTGATTTCTTCTAACTTAGAGTATTTATCAGTCTTCAAAGGTTTCAAACCTTTGCTCCTCCTATGAGTCTGACTCTTGGATCTCGTCAACACTTCTGAAAAGTGTTATCCCTTTTGAGCTTGATCTTATAAACACTTCTTCAAAGTGTTATCCCTTCTAAGCAAGGATCTCGTCAACACTCCTTGCATTCCCAGGATTTGGATAACTCAGATTGAAGGATTTCTTGAAAATAAATTATTCTCGTCCACCTAACATTCCTCTGTTCTGGTTCTTCGATGCTTGGTCGCTTCTTGACACTATGAACACTTTGCACCTGGTCTAAGTTCCCTTTTTTCTCTCTTTGAACTGTTTTGAGTCAATCATAGACTCAGTCGACACACTCCTTGCATTTGAGATGCACACCTTGCATACGAGTTTCATAAGAGTAACAATTGAAACTTATCCAGTTTCATCACAAACTCATATGATCAATATAATACCTCAAGGACGTTCCCCAGCTATATTAGGAATTATAATCATGTTTTAAAGTCTGGTGAGCTGAGTATTGATAAGATGGTGGGATTATGTGTTTATTAGGCTGGAGAGCCTAAGTTTTATAGGCCAGGAGCCTATTTTTGTATATGTAATTATGAAGAACATTAATAAAGATTAAACATCGTTGTGTGCACATCGAACATGAAGAAAGAGTGATGGGGGACTAAGCTTCCACAAGGTGGGTAAGGGAAGGGGGGTTGAAAGGTTGGAAAGAAGGGCTAAGCTTAGGGGCTTATGTCCTTGCAAATAATAATTTATTATTATTCCAAAGTGGTGTGAATGATATACTTTTATCCTAAGTTCATGGAAAAGGGAACGCGCACTTGATGGAGTGCATGCAGCTTCATGGGTAACATGTGTCGGCCCAGGCACATGCAATTTAATCAAATAATTGAGTCGTGATGGGGGTTCATTCTAGATTCGGACATCCACTGTCTTTCCTTTTGTGCATCTAATCTTTGCATACCCTCACACAACTCTAAAACCAAAAGACCGTAATGTTTTCCTAAGAAGTCGACGTATCTATCGTCTTAACCATTTGATTCTATGTTCAACCTCTGGATTGATAACTTGTCATGCACCCTGAAACTAGTGGAAAACATGTGAATTGAGTCGTGTCACCTATGTATCCTGTGAGGCCAGCCTATCTGCCCTTACAGAGCCGAGTCCGTACCCAAACTGTCTTTTGGTTGTTGTCTTCTATTTTTCCTGAGTGGAATTATGTTGTTGTTATCCTCAGCTTGCGGGAATTGGGCTGAAACTAGTTGAAGAAGCAGGTTTTCAGGCCCGTGGTTGAAGAGGCAGGTTGTAAGGCCTGTGAGAAATTATCTCCAGGTGAGAGAGTCTTCTGGGAATTGGTTTTCTCCCAGAGAGAGTCCAGCACCAGCTACAAAGATTTGAGAATTCCTGATCTAGCCTATTGCCAAGACCCAGAGAGGGAGGTGAAGAATCGATGGACTTTGCTCTTGAAGGTGTATACTCAAGAGTGGAATAGGCATGTGGGGAATGAGATTCCATGAGTAGTGGGTGTAAGAAGGCTCCTAGAGAGATTCCTTCTGGTCGCTCTGTGGAATTTTCCTGTAACCTTAGCCTAGTCTAGGATTCCCTTGCCTAGGGTGGAGCTTAGTCCCAGCTCGAGGGTGACCCACTATTGAGTGTGATGAGCAGTGTGGTCTAAGGCTGGGAGGTTTGTGGAAGGTCTGCACGTAGTTGGTGGAGTTACTACAGTTTCAAAGATAAGTATCATTATGTGTTTAATTTCATTTAAAATGCATGTCTATGATGCTTGTAATATTATCATGTATTCCGTTGCATGAATGAATTATTGTTAATTCTATTTAAGTATTTATTATGGTAGTAATTCTATGTTAAATCTATTAATTTGATTTAATGCATATTATATGCATGTGAATGTTCCACGTATTAGCGTTGCCTGACAGTTGGGTTGATGGTCGGGGACGCTACAATATGGTATCAAATCCCATGGTTTCAACGCTGAGCCTAGATGGGCTGGATAAGTGGGATTTGGACCCAAGTTTTCAAGTGGAAATTAGGACTATTCAAGGAAAGGGCTTCCACTATGGATTTTTTGATGGAATCAAAGGCTTGATTTTCTTGTGGTCCCCAACAATACTAAACATATTTTT
>JASDQU010739512.1:237931-248622 GCA_032191745.1 Picea mariana | reverse complement strand
TGGGTAAACAAGACAAGTGAACTTGGTTGTTTTGTTCTATGGTTGGGTGGAACGTGGTTTTTCCATTTGTATTCCAGCATCAAGTTTCAGATATGTATCTTGGCTTGCATTCCTTTTCACTGTTATGTTTGTGATTTTATTTGTTAGGAATATGATGGCTTAGTATAGTTAAAGGATACTGAATATATTGTTTATTTGAAATGTGATGGTGGTACATATATATAGATTTTCCATTTAAATATGTACATAGAAAATTACCACAAAGATTCATAGATAGAATGAATAACACTCTGAATACATTCTTCATTACCACAGATATATAGTGATGAATTCCAAGTATCATGCAAAAGCAACCATTGTATTCAATCGATCATTGTTCAAATATTACAGTTGGAGTACCATAGATCAAAGACTCTACAACGTCTTGTATTATGAATAGAGAGAAAAGAAGTATACACAGAATATGTATGCAACCGAAGTAATGCACGCATATATCAAAGATCGAATACCCTTCGAGCAAGATCTTTCCTTCATCTGATTACCTCGATTTGCACAACTTGAAAAGGAAGTAAAATGAGGGTTTAATAACTATGCTAGCATTTTAAATATGTGGAAATCCAACAGTATAATAAGCCCTGGAAAAAACTTAGCTTGAGTTCTGAATTAGATCAAGGGTTAGCATTAGCTTCGGCCTTCAATGCTTCAGGTGATTTCTGATGCTAGAAACTGGTTTTCCCCGAACTACATACTCTCGAAGTGACCTAACTTGCTAATGTCATTGCTAACTTGGCATTGATCATGTTTGGAATCTCAGGAGGTATAGTGGTTCAAGAATGATTGCAGATAAAAGAGACTATAGTAACTGTGGGTTTGGAACCATAAGGTTTGAAGTTGGGTCATGGGATCTGTTCAGGAGAAGGAGGATCCTTCACAACCAATAGATCTGGAGAAACTTGCATGAGGATTAAACTCTAAGTACTTCAGACTTCGCGGCTTCGATGAAGTTTATGTGTGATAGAGAAGAAAGGGTCGAATCCTGGAGATCCAAAGTCCCGAAGGGGATCTACATCGTAGATCTGTCGGGGGGAAATGTTTACCATTGGATTTGACCAAGGAAGGATCTGAACCATAGGTTTAAGCCAAGATTTGAAGGAAATAAATTTTGAGAGTTTGACATTCAGGAGAAATGGTGTATGCTAAGGTGAAATCTTCCGAAGCTCGAAGTACCGAAGTGAAGTGGCCTGCTTGTGTCACTAGGGATGACGTGGACACATGGGATGTGTTCCTCGTGTCAGTGAGCTAAGAACCTTTGTAAGATAGAAATGTAGTTAGAACATGACATATGTCACCCACCTGATTGGGCCACGGGTCATCTTTTTGTATCCTGCCACATGGCACTCCGGGTGGTGGGAAAAGGTAGTTAAACTTGGCGAATAATTTAGCTAGATCGAGCTTGTATTAACTTTGATCACGATCTATCAAGATAGATGTACGTGAGGCATTGTGGAGATCGATGTTGCATGGAAGATAATTCTATAGGGCGGTCCCACAATTCAAGCCACGGTTTCCCATAAGGGGTATGTGTCAGCGTGGGGACAATTGCGGAAAAATCGGTGGGTTATTCCAAAACCACTAACCCATGTCCCCGCATTTTGAAAATTACTAAAATCGATGTGATGTTTTTAGTATTTATTAGTTCAAACACGAAGACTATGGGCCCCAGTGGACATGTGGCACCTGATCCCAAGGTCTGTAGACTTGGTACCCCAGAGGAATTGTGTTGTAGTTACAACGACTCAGGAACTCTCGAAGGCCGGAGTTAATCTCGATCATTGATCGGGAGAAGGTATGTGGAAACCGATACCACAGTCCAGAAGCTGGGTAGTCTAGAAAGTTGGAGAGTATGGACAACCCAGAACTTCCGAAGTCGGAGTTCCATAATAAATCCCAACCATCGATTGTTGAGGAAGTCGTGGACCATTGATCCACCCCACTTCGTGAAGTTCACCAATTCATTGTTCGGGAGAAATATGACACGAAGTAGAGAGATCTTCTGAAGACTAATTTTCGAAGACCCGAAGCTCTCAAGGCTCTAGATAAGAACCTATCTAATAGCATCGAATCATAGCCCCTGGTCACATGCAATTGAGGGATGAATAAAAAGGGCTAGTGCCTGAAAAATGTGTTAAAGAGGGGAAAAGGGATTAGGAAGGAATCCCATGGGTTCTGTCTGGTTCGAATCCCCTTAATGTTGAGTTATGTTACCAGTCGGGTAGGGTTGCTAACAATGTTGTGATGGTATATGTTCTCTACACTATGCTAAAGTCATACGCTGTTATGGTATCCATACAATATCCCATATGTCAAATGATATACATCGTTATGGTTAGTGTTATTGTTGCARATAGTCTATATGAMAATCTATAGTTATAGTCTATATTGTTTATYAGATCTAGGAGAGTTATGTAGAAGTAGAAAATATATGATTAATGATAGTCTATTAGGCAATGTAATATGGATAGTATGTCTTGACATAAACATGGTGGTTATACTAAGGGCCATGCCAATCCTAGTTKCATTTTTCTTCAATAACAAATAAGTGTATGACTCYAATCCAATAATGACGGTAATTCTGCTATGCATACGATAAAAGAATACATAYATATTTAATTGGATTATCTCTGTGTCACAATCAATGTTGGAGAGTCAAGGAACTTTAATGTCTCCTAACAAAACAAAAAATATTTGGGAAATTTARGGTACATTACATATGGTCTCAAAGAYGAAGGTTACAACACTTGGACCTCAGGGAAAGGCCAAATTGCTTTAAGTTTTTATTTTCRGTTGAACAAAAACTAACAAATATGTTTACTGTTACAAACAGAARAATTGTTGGTCTGTTGTGATAATGTCAGAACAGAATGAAGAAGAAATCATACTTGAAGAGAATCCTAATCAAGGAGTTCCTAAAGAACCAAGGCATAACAACAAACGAAGTTCAACCACCCAGGGTTTGGAAACAATGAAGAACCTCATCGTGGAATTACAAGTGTTTAAAGCAGATAACGAAAAGATGAAAAATGCACAAGAATATCAATTATAAGTAAATGAAATGTTGTTTCGCAGTATAGTAACCAAGAGGAGCCCAAAGAACAATGAAAAATAGGAAGAATTCAACAAAAGGTCCTCTAAAAACTCTAGTCATGAAACATAAAATGAGTATAGTACATTTGAAGACACACCCATGACAGGAAACAAAATAGCTATAGGAAGAAAAAGAAAACAAGTAGATCACCTGGAAGGTGAATTCAAGAAAATCAAACTATCCACCTTTGACAGAAAATCAAGGACGGATGGAGAGGTTGAATCATGGCTACTAGATATAAAGAAATACTTCCAGATTTACAACTACTCTAGTAATATGAAAGTTAGAATGGACATTTACAACTTGAAGGGAAAAGCAAGTATCTGGTGGCAAGACTTGAAATTGGCTAAGGGATTGAAAGAGAAATAAATGGAATGGTCATCTTTTAAGAAACATTTCAAGAAGAAATAATTGTTAGAAATCTATTACAAAAGAAAAACTAAGGAATTCTACGAGCTAAGACTCAGACAAATGACCATAGACGATCTGATAAATAAATTTATAGAACTATTGAGATCTGTACCATACATCAAGGAAGACAAAGTAAAGATACAACAATTCTTAAGTTTTCTACCACAGTCGTACAAAGACAAAATTGAATTTGACAATCCCAAGTCTTTAAATGAAGTGTTTAGAAAGGCTTGGATGTGCTATGATCAGTACAAACAGAGGTCTGAAATTACCAAGGCATGGAATGACAAGAAACAAGACATAATGAATCAGCGAAAGAAAGGGTTCCAACCAACCCCTTTCTGGAATATGGAAAAAAGTTTCCAAAAGCAGGACTATAATTCCAACACCCAGAGTGTTCAAGGGAGAGGTACACCAGTTAACCTGGGAGTCAATAAATTTGGGGAAAACCCTAGAGAACCATTGAAGTTTTGGGAGTGTGGAGAACCTCACTTGAGGAGAAATTGTCCAGACTTAATTTCCACGGCAAGAACTTTAGTACATAACTTGCAAGAAGCTTCTATAGTAGGAGATATGGGCATAAGCATGCACAAAATTAATGCATTTATGGATGGCAGACAAGTTGATCATCAATCCACTATCATGGAGGTTGAAGTTAAAATTCATGATAACCGCATTTCCATATTAATTGACCCAAGAACTATTATGAGTTATGTTACTCCTCTTTTAGTTGAATTAAGCAAGATCAAGAGAGTAAAGCATTCTAAGTACTGGTTAGTATAGTTAGAAACACTGACTAAGAGAAAGGTAACATATTTTATTCTTGAATGTGAACTTAGCATAGACGGTCAAAGTACAAAGTTAGATCTAAACATTTTACCTTTGGGATATTGTGATTTAATCATTGGAATGCACTATTTAGAGAAACATAAAGTAATATTAAACTATTACGAAAAGTCACTTATTTACAGAGACAAAAACAACACAGTTAGGATGATACAAGGGATCAAAAAACAAGTTTCAGTTAGGTAGATATCAGCCATGCAATTTAAGGAGTGTATCAACAAAGGTTTCCAAGTTTATGCGATTCAAGTAACTAATCTGTTAAAAAAGGAAAACAAACCCGTTCTAGAGGACTTTACAGTCGTACATGGGTTTAAAGATGTATTTGTGGACAAAATACCAGAATTACCTCCAAGAAGAGAGATAGATTTCTCTATCGATCTACTACCTGGATATGCCCCGAGTTCTAAGGCACCTTATAGAATGAGTCTACCTGAATTAACAGAATTGAAAATTTAGCTTCAAGAACTATTAGATAAAGAATATATCAGACTAAGTGTCTCACCTTGGGGAGCACCAGTTCTCTTTGTTGAAAGGAAAGATGGTACCTTGAGACTATGCATTGACTATTGAAAACTAAATAAGGTGATGATCAAGAATAAGTATGCTTTACCCAGGATTAACAACCTGTTTGACCAAGTTGGAGGAGAAAGGATCTTCTCTAAGTTAGATTTAAGGTCTAGTTATCACCAAGTCAGAATAAAAGATGAAGATATAAATAAATCAACATTTAGAACATGTTATGGACACTATGAGTTTTTTGTAATTCCATTTGGTCTTACTAATGCACCAACAACCTTTATTTGTTTGATGAATAGTATATCCAGTCAATATTTGGATAAATTTGTGTTGGTGTTTATTGATGATATTTTAGTTTACTCGAAAACAGAAGAAGAACATGAAGAACAATTGAAAATAGTATTGCAAACCTTAAGGAGACACAAGTTGTATGCGAAGTTTGATAAGTGTGACTTCTACCAAAGAAAGATACAGTACCTAGGACACGTGATATCTGAAGAGGATATTTCAGTTGATCCAAAAAAGATAAAATCCATTATGGAATGTCATATCCCTAAGGATGTACGAGACATCAAATCATTCATGGGAATTACTAGTTATTACTGAATATTTATCGAAGTGTTTTCTAAGATTGCATATCCAATTACATCCCTACAGAAAAAGGGAATAAGATTTATTTGGACACAAAAGTGTCAAGACAACTTTGATAAATTAAAAGGACTGTTGACTACAACACTTATCCTAAGGGTAGCGGATCCTAATAATATTTTATAGTTTGTGTAGATGCAAGAAAAGAAGGCTTGGGAGGGGTCCTAACACAATATGAACATGTCATCTATTACGAATCAGGTAAACTGAAATAACATGAACATAATTACGTTACACATGATTTGGACTTAGCAGCCATAATTCATTCTCTGAAAATGTGGGGACATTATTTAATGCGGAGAAGGATTATGCTACTAACTGACAACAGTGGTGTAAATCTTTTATTCAGTCAACTAGATCTCAATTCAAGGCAAGCGATATGGCTAGCCTTTTTAAGTGAATTTGATTTCGAGGTAAGACATGTCAAATGCAAAGAAAACAAAGTTGCAAATGCTCTAAGTCGGAAGACTAATTGACTTTATGAGACAAGTGTTAGCAAAGAAGAAGACGACATTGAACAAAGAATAAAATATGCAAGCTGTAATGACAAAAAGTACATCAAAACAATAAGAAAATTGCAAGAAAGTGCAAAAAAAAAGAACAAAACAGATCTAAGTTTAGATAAAAATGGACTATTAAGGTTCAAAAACAGGCTATACGTACCAAATTCTACTAATTTAAAATCAAACAATTCTTGGTGAATTGCACAAAAGGTCATATCCTCGTCATCCAGGATACCAACAAATAATAACAACCTTAAGAAAATTGTTTTATTCTCCTAACATGAAGAGTGAAACAATTGAATATTTATCTAAATGCTTAGATTGTCAAGAGGTAAAGTTTGAACATTAGCATCCAACTGGTCTACAACAACTTCTACCTATAACACAATGGAAGTGGGATATTATCTTGTTGGACTTCATCACATGTTTTCCTAAGACTCAAAAGAAAAATGACTCGATTATGGTAGTGATTGATAAACTTAGAAAATCTGCACATTTTACACCTATGAAATCTACTTACAAAGAAATTAATATTGCTGAATTTTTTATGAAAGAAATATTTACATTGCATGGAATTCCTAAGATGGTGATCTCCTATAGAGATGTGAAATTTACGTCAAAGTTTTGGAAGGAATTGTTTGCAGGATTGGATACTAACCTGAATTTCAACATAAGCTACCATCCACAAACAGTTGGGAAAACCGAATGAACGAATCATATTGTGGAAGACATGATACAAATGTACGTGAGAACGAAACCAACTAAGTGGGAGGAGTACCTACACTTAGTTGAATTTTCTTACAATAATGGCTATCAGACATCAACCAAGATGAGTCCCTTCGAAGAATTATACAGAAGGAAATACATAACCCCGATGGGATCGGAAATTCTTGAGGAAATGGAGAAAATGGTAAAAAGGGTACAACATAATTTAAAGGAGGCCCAAGACTGATAGAAAATCTACGCAGATTTAAAAAGGAGACACCAAGAATTTCAAATTGGGGACCATGTATATCTGAAAGTCAAAGCAAGGAGGAACTCTCAAAAAATAGGAAATTGTTCAAAGTTGGTGCACAAGTTTTGTGGCCCCGTCAAGATTTTAATTCGAATTGGACCCGTGGTGTATCAACTAGCACTTCCTGCAAACTTAAAAGTTCATAATGTTTTTCATGTTTCCTTATTAAAAAAGTATATTCATGATCCTACTCACATAATTGATTGGAACATGGTGCGGGTGGAACCAGAAGGCAAGTTCCAAGCGAAACCTCTGCACATTATGGACAGGAAATAAACATTACTGTGGAACAAAGCCATTGCCCAAGTAAAAGTGCAATGGAAGCACTTTAACTTTGAGGATTCCACTTGGGAATTGGAGGAAGATTTGTAGAAATCTTATCCAACCCTATTCCGAGAAAGGAATGAACACTGAGGACAATGCTGTACTTAAGTGGGAGAGAATTTAATATCCTCAAATTTTAGAATATCAAATTCTAAGTGAACTTTGAAAATCATTTTTTGTTTTTGAAAATTCGGATTTGGAAATTATTTGCCATTTATGGAAAATCCAAATTTGGAATTTTGATTGTTGTAATTAATTATTTGATGACTGTTGGGAAAAGATTTGACTTTCCCAACTGTCCTCTTTTATTTGACACATGTGTAAGACTAACTTTTAAAAAATTAAATGCTGGAAGACAAATGGAACAACTAGGTTAAAAATAGTTGACCTCAAGGATTAAGTGGGGAACAGGTTTTAGTTACCTCAAGGATGATTTTTACAAGTGGAAAATGTCGAATTTGACCACTAGAAACTCCTAAAAATCAGGGATTTGTAAAGCTGCTAATTTCCCAAGGAGGGAAGGAAAGGCCTAGCCATAAGGATGGATATAAAAACAACATATGGAGGAGGCATGACGCTTCTTAGTATGTTGGGGAAAATAAACTATTTTCTTTTATGAGCATTGTTAGTGTGAGGAAAAGGAATTTTTGATCTGTGAATGTTGGGGAAAAGAAACCATTTGTCGTTATGAACACTGTTAGTGTGAGGCAAAGGAATTTATGATCTGTGGATGGTGACTATAGCTAAGGAGGATCATTTAGTTTTCCCTTATAGACTCATGGTCAGGCTAGGGGGTGAACAAGACAAGTGAACTTGATTGTTTTGTTCTATGGTTGGGTGGAACGTGGTTGTTCCATTTGTATTTTAGCATCATGTTGCATATATGTATCTTGGCTTGCATTCCTTGTCAATGTTATGTTTATGATTTTATTTGTTAGGAATATGATGGCTTAGTATAGTTAAAGGATACTGAATATATTGTTTATTTTAAATGTGATGGTGGTACTTATATATCGAATTGCCATTTAAATTTGTACATACACAATTACCACAGAGAATAGATAGAACGAATAACAGTCTGAATACATTCTTCATTACCACATAGATATAGTGATGAATTCAAAGTATCTTGCAAAAGAAACCATTGTATTCAATCAATCATTGTTCAAATATTAAAGTTGGAGTACCATAGATAAAAGACTCCACAACCTCTTGTATTGTAAAGAGAGATCTAAGAAGTATACAAAAAATATGTATGTAACCAAAGTAATGTGTGCATAGATAAAAAATCAAATACCCTTCGAGCAAGATGTTTCCTTCATATGATTACCTCGATTTTCAAAACTTGCAAAGGAAGTAAAATGAGGCTCTAGTAATTGTGCTAGAATTTTAATTCTGTGGAAATCCAACAATAGAATAACCCAAGGAAAAAAATTAGCTTGAGTTCCAAATTAGATCAATGGTTAGCGTTAACTTCGGCCTTCAGCGATTCGGGTGATTGTTGATGTTAGAAACTGGTTTTCCACGAAGTACATGACCCCGAAGTGACGTAACTTGCTGAAGTCACTGTTGACTTGGCATTGAAAGTGTTTGGAAGCTCAGGAGGTATAGCGGTTCAAGAATGGTTGCAGAGAAAAGAGGCTGCAATAACCGTGGGTTTGGAACCGCAAGGTTTGAAGTTGGGTTGTGGAATTTGTTCGGGAGAAGGAGGATCGTTAACAACAATAAAATCTGGAGAAAAGTACATGAGGATTAACCCCTAAGTACTTAGGACTTCTCAATTTTGGTGAAGTTTATGTGTGATAGAAAAGAAAGGGTTGAAGCCCGAATTTCCAAAGTCCCAAAGAGGATCTACATCATAGATCCATGGGGGGGGAATGTTTATCATTTGATTTGACCAAGGATGGATCAAAACCGTAGGGTTAAGCCAAGAGTGGAAGGTAAGAAAGTTCAGGAGTTTGATGTTCGGGAGAAACGAGGTATGCTAAGGTGAAATCTGTCGAAGCCCAAAGTCTCGAAGTGACGTGGCCTGCTGATGTCACTAGGGATGACATGGACACATGGGATGTGTGCCCCATTTCAATGAGTTAAGAACATTTGTAAGATAKAAATACAGTTAGAACGTGACATATGTCACTCGCCTGATTGGGCTGCGGGTCGGTTTTGTGTGTCCTTCCACGTGGCRCTACGGGTGGTGGCACAAGGTAGTTAAACTTGGTGAATAAGTTATCTAGATCTGGGTTGCATTAACTTTGATCACGATCTATCAATATCAATGGCCAACATATAATTGCATTGCGTATATCRAAGTTGCACGACATATAATTCTACAGGGCAGTCCCGCAATCCAAACCATGGTTTCCCAGAAGGGTTACGTGTCAGTGTGGGGACAATTGGGGAACAATCGACGAGTTACTCCAAAACCACCAACCCATGTCCCTGCATTTTGAAAATTACTAAATTTGATGTGACATTTTTAGTATTTATTAGTTCAAGCACGAAGACGGTGGGCCCAAGTGGACACATGGTGCCTAATCCCAAGGTCCAGAGATTTGGTACCCCAGAGGAATTGTGTTGCAGTTGCGATGAGTCAAGAACTCCCAGAGGCTAGAGTTAATATCAACCATTGATCGGGAGAAGGCACATGGAAACCGATACCACAGTCCAGAGATTGGGCACTCCGAAAGGTTGGAGAATATGGATAGCTCAGAACTTGTGAAGCTAGAGTTCCGTAATAAATCCAAACCATTGGTTGTTTAGGAAGTTGTGAACCATTTATCCGCCCGACTTCGCGAAGTTCGCCAATTCGGTGTTAAGGAGAATAAGGCACAAAGTAGAAAGAGCTTCTGAAGCTGAAGTTTCAGAGCCCCGAAGCTCTCAACGCTCTAGATAATCACCTATCCGATAGCACCGGGTCACATCCCATGATCACATGCAATTGTGAGATGTAGAAAAAGTGCTAGTGCTCAAAAAATGTGTTAAAGAGGGGAAAATGGGTTAGGAAGGAATCTTGTGGGTTCCATCTGGTTTGAACCCCTTTAATGTTGAGTTATATTACCAGATGGGTAGGGTTGCTAATAATGTTGTTATGGTATATGTTCGCTACACTATGCTAAAGTCATACGTTTTTATGGTATCGATACAATAGCCCATATTTTAAACGATATATATCGTTATGATTGGTGTTATTGTTGCGGATAGTCTATATGACAATCTATAGTTATAGTCTATATTGTTTATCGGAGCTAGGAGAGTTATGTAGAAGTAGACAATATATAATTAA
>JASDQU010739512.1:209530-229341 GCA_032191745.1 Picea mariana | reverse complement strand
CCGCAGTGTCAAAGAAAGGGGCCGCAGCACTCATGGAAGTGAATCGACCCGTCCCGTCGTGTGAGAGATAGAGTGACTCCATGAGGATAAATTCCCAACTTTCGCAGGGAAAGGATGGAAGGAATCCGATTCAAATCGATTCGATCCATCTGTATTCAATTTTAAGTGACGGTGACTCTTCCATTCGACTTTTTCCCTTTTTAATAATTTTTTAACTTGTAAATCAATTTTATAACGTATGCAAAGTGAAATGGTATAAAATAATGATTTTATTAGTTAGACTTTTTTTATTATTGTAATCAATTTTATAATCTATGCATACTGAAATAGTATAAAATAATGATTTCATTAGTTAAATAAATCATTTCCTGCGAAAATTGTTGTATGCGAGGTCAAATAAAAACAATTTTTTCTTTATCATTTCTTTGTACTTTTAAAATGTTAGGTTGATTTTGACTTTGGGAATTGCTCAAATAAGTTTAGTTTACACGAGTGGTTTTGGGTCCATGTTTTTTTTGGTAGTTCATGGTATTGTGTCCTGTGTTTTCCACTTAAAATAAATGGTGTTTTGTTTTTTCCATTTTTATAATGTTCGGTGTTTTTATAATAAGAACCTGTTTAATTTTGTTCTTAATTGTTGTTTATTTTCTAACAAGTGGTTTGTTATATATTATGTGTTTTCCACTTAAAATAAATGGTCTTTGTTCTTTTCATTCTTATAATGGTTGGTGTTTTTATCATAAGATTTGTTTAATTTTATTGTTGATTGTTGTTTATTTTCTAACAACTCAAAAAAGTTTTTGTTAAATATTCCTTGTTTTCCACTTAAAATAAATGGTGTTTTGTTCTTTCCATGCTCTTATAATGTTATTTCCATTCTTATAACTCTCTGAAATTATGTGGAAAACACAATATACTTCCATGTTTCACAAGAAAATACACCTTAGTCATTACGGAAAAAGTTTCATGATTTATATGAACGAGACAAGAGTTAACAAATTATTTTTTATGAACAAGTTGTTTAACCTTAAAGTGAAGGAAGGGAGCCCAATAGCTAAACATTTAAATGAGTCCCACATGGTGTTCAACTATCTCACTTCATTGAAGATTGTATTTGATGATGACATCTGGTAGAATTTAGTAATGATGCACCAAAAGTTTTTTTTTTTTTTTTTGAATATGTTTCTAATATTTTATTAAATGAAGAGATGAACATGAAATCTATGATAGAAGAAATATCGTAAATATGAAGGCATCACCCCTTGGTGACTTTGAAAGGAAACCAAATAGAAATAAATCAATACAATCGATCCCTAGAATATGGTCAAAATCTAGGTGTGGAAGAATACCTACTATCATTGAGGAAAATGTGGCCATGTCATAAAATATAAATCCAACCAACAACAAAAATAATGAAGAAACCATTATCGTTGCATCTGATGGCGAGGTATTAATCACTATTTCTTATTACGGAGCATGTCTTTACACTTCTAGTCATGATAGTTATAGTATATTTCTTAGATAGGTCTGGAATGTACCCTAGCTTGGAATGAAAAATTGTTTGGAAAGGGATGATGGAAAATTGTAAAGGGTTCTTTAGTTTTTTGCAAGGGGGAATATACAATCCCTACACAATAAAATAAAAATTGTAGAAATTAGATATTTTTGTTGTTACAGAGGAGGAACCTACAACAGATTTGTGTCACAAAAGACTTGGGCACATCGCTAAAAGAGGCCCAAAAATACTTTCCAAGAAAGAACATTTTCTTGCGATAAAACATACATAATTTAATTTTTTTAACATTCTATTATGGATGGACGGAACATGGTATCAACTATAAGGGATAGTCCTAAAAGGGATACGCAAATATTAGATAGATTTGGTACATTCTGATGTTTGAGGCCCAATTAATGAAAAATCACTCGGAGGGGATGGTTATTTTTTTACTTTAATTGATGATATGTCAAAAATGGTGTGGGATTTCCCTATTAAGAGCAAGGATCAGTTTTTAAAAACTTTTAAGAAATTTAATATGGTTGTTTAAAGATAAACTAACAAATTATTAAGATGTATTAGAACACATAAGGGTGGGGAATATTCCTCCAAGGCCTTCGAAGAATAATGTAGTAAATATGATATAAAGCATGTAAAAATAAATGTAGTAAATATGATATAACGCATGTAAAATGAATTAGAAAATAATGGAGAAGGTGAGAAGTATGTTTTCAAATTTTGGGTTGCCTAAATAATTGTGTGAAGAGATTGTTTGTTCAACTTATACTTAATAAATTTATCTCCCACAACCTCATTGGATGGTGGAATTCCAGAAAAGGTATAACTAATAAGGATTTATGTTACACTCATATAAAAAAATTTGGTTATAAATAATATGTACATAATCCTAAAGAACATAGGTCCTAGTTGGATGGAAATTCATTGAAATGCATTTTCTTAGAATATGTTGATAATGAGTTTCTTTACTGATTGTGGGATCCTCTAAAAAGGGATTTGTTAGAAGTAGGTATGCCATTTTTAATGAAGAACAAATGTTTAAAATTAGTGACAAGGGTGTGGAGGCACATAAATTTGTTGAAATTCAAGAACAATAAGAAAACCAACAACCATTATAAGAGGACATTGTTGGAAATAATGAGTAGCCATCGCAGCAAAATCAAAATAAGGAACAAAAAGAAGAAGAAAATGAAGAAAAACCTTCGCAAATGTATTCCCCCTCGGAATATATTTTATCGAGTGATGAATATGAACCTATTTTTTTTAGAAAGCATGTAAAGAAGAAAATAGTATCAAAGGGAAAAGGGCCATGGAAGAAGAGATAAAATCCCTAAATCATAATAAGATGTGGGATTTGGATGAACAACCAAGAGGAAGAATTTTTTTTATGAACAATTTTAATAAACAAGTGGGTGTATCCAATAAATCATGAAGGAAAGGAAAATCAACAAAGATTTAAGGAAAGGCTAGTGGTGAAAGATTTAGGCAAGAACAAGATATTGATTTTACATAAATTTTCTCTCTAGTTGTCAAAATGTCATCAATAAGAGTAGTACTTGGTCTTGTATATTCTCTACATTTAGAATTGGAACAATTAGATGTGAATATAGCCTTCCTACATGGATGATTTGAAGAAGAAATATATATGGAGCAACCATAAAGATTATTGAAAAAAGAAGATAAGATTTGGTCTATGTGTTGAAGAAGAGAGCTTGTATGCCCTTGCCAATGGTATAATAAACTTGACTATTTTATTCATGAACATGGTTTTAAAAAGGTAAGTGAAGATCATTGTGTATACATTAAAGAAATAAACTTTGGCTAACACAACAACAATACCTTGGAAAAGTACTGGAAAAATTTAATATGGATGATGTAAAACTTGTAGGTACACCACTTGCTTCTCATATTAAATTAAAAACTAAAAAATTCCCCTCTATTATTCAAGAAAAAGAATAAATTTCCAAGATTCCATATGCTTTAGTAGTAGGAAATCTAATGTATATAATGGCATGCAATCACCGTGATATTTCACATTCAATGGGAGTAGTAAATAGGTTTCTTGCAAACCAAGAAAAGGAACATTAGAATGCAGTAAAATGGATTTTAAGATATATTAAAGGCTCAACTGATTATTTTTATACCTTGTTASAAGGATTTATAGATGATGATATGGTAGGTGACATGGACTCTAGAAAATCCACAATAGGCTACATCTGTATTTTTTAAGTGGTATCACTTTCATGGCTATCTAGATTGCAAAAKGTTGTGGCTTGAGGTTGACTATATTGCAACAACTAATACATGCACATAAACTCTTTGGATGCATAGGTTCTTGGAGGAACTAGGTTTGCAACAAGAAAAGTGTGTACTAAATTGTGATAGCCAAAGTGCAATCCATGATGCCAAAAATATCACCTTCCATTCTAAGAAAAAGAACATTTATGTCAGATATCATTGGATTGAACAAGTGTTAAATGATGATTTTCTATAGTTGAAGAAAATACACACATTACACAATCCAATTGGTATGTTAACAAAAAAAAATCAAAGGGATAAGCATACGTTTTTCAAACCTTGGTTTGCCTCATGCAAACATGATGAAAGGTGTTTTGGAACTAGAATGGTAGCAAGGAGATAGAAACAATAGAAACAATATTCACCCAAGCTTCTATTTGGTCTCAAATGGGAGATTCTTGTATGTAAGACGAGATAAAATAAAATTTAATATTTTTTATGACTTCTTTATACTTCTAGAATGTTATGTTAACCTTGCCTCACTCTATAAGTCAAATGAGTTTAGTCTAGAATAGTGGTTTTGKGCCCATGGTTTTTCTGTAACCCATAATAATGTGCCCATGGTATTTTTTTACCTTACTCAATGAGAAGCTACTCTTACTCATACACATTAAGAAGAATAAGAGTTGAGATAAAGATTGATGTATATTGTATATTGTTTGTTAGTAATTTAATGTTATTTTCCGAAAAAAAAATATTTACTAATAATTAAAAATTGTTTTCCCCAAAAATACTWAGTGTTTAATTCTTCCCATTTTTATTATGTTTTATGTATTTATCATAACATTTATTTAAATTTATTAATGACTACTAGTTATTTCCTTAACATCAATCATTGAGTGTTTAAGTGCTTTGATGAATATGGAAATCCTCTATAAAAAGAAAAAAAGAAAATCTATGAAGACTACTTATGACTCATAAATGCTATAACAATTCAAACGTTGCTAGCATCTTCTCTATATAGTCATAACGCAATTTCTTAATAAAATATTCTCACATATTTCTGATCATGTTGGATTTGTTTATTAAACGCGAAAGAGATGGTATTGTAATCCTTTTAATGGATCTTTTATTTAATTAATAAGAAAATTTTTAATTGTTTTAATAAAATTTATTTTTATTTGAAAATTAAAAATTTATTTTATTAAATTTTGTTATATATATATATATATATATATATATATATATATATATATATATATATATATATATATATANATACATATATATAATAAATTAATTTAATGATAATAATTTATTTTTAAGGTTATTATCAAGTTAATCATCAAATTAGTATATTAGATTTTCTTATGTGTATGATAAGGAATCTTTTTTAATGCAATTATTTGATTACTAAAGTTTAAGTAAATTATACATACCCTATTCTATGTGGATTTGAATCTTTAATCTCTAAAGAAGAAACACATATCATAGAAATATAGATTTATATACCATCCTCTCATTTTATTTCATAATTAAAGTTTAATGAAATTCATATCAATGATAAATAAACATTTCAATTAATTGCTACATAAAAAAAATTATGTTAATAATTTAAAACTTCATTAAATTCATCTTTAGTTTTTTTTTTCATCTTTTTATTCATAATTAATTAGTATATTTGATGTTAATCATAACATTTCTTTTACAAGCTTAACATTACATTTGACTCAACTTTCATATTTGCACATATACATCATGTTTACACCATTATTTGAAAAATAAAAATTAATTAAAATTTCCTAATAAGAATTTCAACTTTACATTAAAATTGTTTACACCAATTCTCTGCAGTTTTGAAATTATTTCTCTGTGGTTTTGAACGGGAATAATATTTCTCCACGGTTTTGAACGAATAATCTATGTAGTCTCTTCAGACTTCTATGCGGTTTTCATAAATTATTTTTGGCTTCCTCAACGGGTTGAGCAATTGGACATCTGAAATGAGGTGAGTCACTTTTTAATTTGATTCAATTTTAATTTTACTTAAAGAGATTTGAATATATTTTATTTTTTATTTATTTTAAGTTTCATAAGTAAAAGCTGATTTGAGAGATAAAGTCAATCCATAATAATAATTGTTACATCTTTTTTTCTCTTCTTTTCAATATGAGCACTCCACCACCTATTCCAAAAATTCATCCTAACAAGGGAAGGCCCCCCAAAATCACCCTAGAGATCCTTTACGATTATATGGAATTTGTAGAAAAAATAAGAGAAGAGAGAGATGCCAAAATCCAAATAGAGTTAGAAACATTAGAAAAAAGGAGTGAAGAAAGAGACATAAAACTCCAAATAGAGCTAGAGGCAATGACTGATAAAAAAAAATAAAGATACCATTCAAACTCAAATAGAGGATAGATTCTTAGGATTCAAGAGTGAATTGCAAACAATGAAGGATAGAATTCAAGAAATGGAAAAACATAAACAATCAACCCAAGAAGGAGGGGTTGAAGAAAACCACAACTTGAGATATAGGATTAAAGAGCTAGAAGAAAAACTAACCAACAATTTGATCCTTAGTAATATGGAAAACAAATTGGATATCAAACCCATCAAAGAAGAAATGAATAAGCTAATCGAAATGGACCATGAGCTTAACAAAAGAGCCTTGAAACTCATAATTTTTGGTATAAAATAACAACAAGAGGAGGATACGCTAGCAATAGTAAAAGAAGAATTAAAAACTAAATCACAAATTGATACAACTTACCTCATAGAATCAAAAAGGGTAGGAAAAATAATTGATCACAAATATAGGTTGATCCGTGTCAAAGTAAGTTGTAATGACCATAAATATAGCATACTTAGTAAATATCTGAGGTTAAAAGGGTCAAGAATATTTATAAATGAAGACCTCATTCCTGAAGACCAATTTGGATTAAGGAAGGAAGTTCAAAAGGTAAAAGAAGCTAGGAAAGAAGGAAAATTGACAATAATTAGAAATCGAAAAGATATTGTTAGGGATAGAGTCCAGAAGGATAATAATAAATAGGAATTTGGGACACTCAGGATCCTTTTTTGGAATTGTCATGAATTTCCATGGCACAAAGTTCCTATGATAAGTTGGATCCTGAGTGATATTGATATTATCTATCTAGATGAAACTTGGGAGCACAAGGAGTCTAAGGTCCCTAGCATGGAAGGATTTGTATTGTGGTCGGCATGGAACACAAATCTCACTGTAGAGGGATAGGAGGCATAGCTTGTGATATTAGAAAGAACATTTCTCCTCACATTCAACTTCATAAGATTGACCATCTTAATCAATACATTTGGATAGAAATTTCAGACACCAATGCTAAGAAGATGTATATAGAAATTTGTTATTTTGCACCTATTAATTCTACTTTTTATAAATAAAAAAAAATCTAGATAAAAATTGTCCCTATAATAATTTAGAACAAGATATTTATAATTTGAAAAATGAAGGTAATATCCTCCTACTAGGAGACTTTAATGCTAGGACTGCAACTAAACAAGATACTCTTTTAAGTAATGAGTCCAACCATAATCCTTTATGGTTAGATGAGGACCTTGTTTTATCTAATAGATACAAAAGAAGCTTTGAAGACCTAATTGAGAACTTGTTTGGTACTGAGTTTCTCAAGCTCTATAGCTCTCAAGACCTAATAATTTCAATGTAGTAATGAAGTGGCCAAACTCCAACCAGATGACCTGTATTCATGGACTAAGTAGTAGTGTTATAGATTATGTGATATTTGATATCCTCGTTTCCAACCAAATAGCAACTTTTGACCTTTTAAATGACCATGAGCCTAATTATGATCATAAACCTTTAACCCTAACTCTAAAATGTTCCATGCATAGGAGAACCATTGAAGAGAATTCTGATAATCAAAGGAATTTGCGTGACAAAACTAAAGTTGACATTTTCTTAAAGGATTTAAATATTAAATTAAACCTCCTAACTTATAAGGACAACATTGAAGAACTCTATCATAATTTTTCAAGTACCCTATTGGCATAGGGGAAGACCCAGAGTTCAAGGATTACAATAGTGCACCAACAAAACCCTAACTATTGGCCCTTTCGGAAACACCTGCGAAGCAGATAAAGTCTCACCCGAGGTAGAGGTAGGGGTGGGCACATGACTCAGATGTCTGCAACTTTAGCTGGGACACAGATCTGTGACTGTAACACCTTAACAGAGCACTTAGCAGTTATAGTTCATTAATATTCAGTCTTAGTTTATAGCGCAGCTAAACCCTAATAACATATCAACGTAGTACTCACACAGATCCAATAGATTCAAGCACTAAGAATATCAACATAGATCAGATCTATCATTCATTCACATTATTCAACACTAAGCTACCATATTAGATTGTTCTAAGCATATATCAGTGCACTAAGTATTTAACCACATAAACAAGAGAACAACCATAAAGAACAAAGCAACCACAACACAGGATATATGTGGTTCACCCCCACCCTAGGGCTACATCCAAAAACTCTTCTTCTTTATTTCTTTATGTAAATATTCTACATGCATAGAGCCATGATATCTTACTCCGCATAGGACAGGAGATYTGCGCGCACTTCTCTAGATCTTCCTTCCCTGAGTTACATCACAAAGCCTCTTCATARTATCTTACAATCACTTGCACTTAGCCTTGCAAATCTCACACAGTATGCACAAATCATTTACAATCATCGCTTGCACTTAGMATATCACCAAAAACCTCTTCTCTGACCTTCTCTTACATTTCCTAGACTTCTATTTATAAATTACAAAGAGGGCCTAAACATGGGAAAACCCATGGGTTGACATCCCCATACCCGTTACATAATCCCAAAACCTAGAAATCCCTAAAAAGGGGCTAATATCCCRTGATCTTCGCTTCGACTTCTGGTCTGGCTTCAACATCCTGTCGAAGTCCAAAAAATAGGTCAAACATGACCAAGGATTTWAAAAAATTGGTCAAGGTCCAACAAACCCCCAACACTCACCTATGACTCATCCCGAGTCACTTTGGTCTGGGTAGCTCTGCTTCAAAATCCTCGATCTTGGCTTGAGTTGCTTCGACTTTTTGTTGCGCCACGACCTCCTGCTCAACGATCTCTTGGATAATTTCTTTGTTGACATGTCCCTCTAAGCGTTGTTCAATTGTAGTGTCGACTTGCTCCAGTTCTTCTCCTCGGTCTTCAAACTCTGCGAATAGTTGGAAAGCCTCATCCTGTGTTGGTTGGAGCCTATGAGTCACTTACATGAATTTTCTCTGAATGGTGTGGACCTTATTTTGAGCAGTGAGTTTTTATTGGGATCGCTTCATCCTCTCAACAACTGACAGGGGCTTCAAGTCCACTTGTACTATTTCTGCTTGCTTCTTTTCCTCCTGAACCTGTGACTCCAGTGCCTTCATTTCAACATCCTCAGGGAGTCGCTCATAAGTCTAGTAACTTTGATCACTTATCTGTTTACATTCCATGGCCAGGGCCTTAACTATCTCAATTGCGCTTTGAGCAGTAGCTTCTCTTTGATCTCGCACATCCTGCGGACTGTTGGGCACTGTTCGTAGCTCTAAGTCTGTTATTCTTTTTTGAATCTATTAGATAACTTCCATGAGCTACACTACTTGATGCTCCATTCGGTCTTCTTCCTTTGGATCTAAGCCTATCAAAGAGAGAAGTTGTCTATTGACTACTTCTTTGAATCGAAGCTACTCTGCGAGCAACTTCTCTTTTTCTTGCTTGACCCACGCCCTCTCTTCTTCAAACTTGGCTTGAAGGTCATCCTTCACCTTTTGTGTGACCCGAAGTTGCTCTACCATTTCTTATTGGGCTTGTTTCAGGGCTGTTGTGGCCTGGTATTTCTAAGCTTGTGCTCGACGAAGGTGAGCTTCGGTCACATCATCTAGTCTGGGGAGTTGGGCAGGCTCATCTCCCAACTCTGGTTCTTCTAACGGCCGGGGCGTAGTGGAAACTGCGCGACTAGATTGAAGGGCCTATTGTACCCCTCCAAGTTCAACCTCGATCTTGTCGTACATATACTCTTTCTTGGATTTATGTTTATGTAAGATGTCCTACGAGGCATCTGCTACAACTGTGATGATGAAGTCAAAGTCATCTACAGTGAGCATAGTATGCATCTTAGTCAAGGTAGCTATGGATTTCTTTCGGGAAGTGGGTTTCATGGGGTAAAACTTCCTTTTCTTCAAGGGATCAACCTCATCAACAAGATCCCTAGGTGGTGTTACGTCACCCTGCTTTTGTTGATCTTCTTTTTCGTTGGTCTCTTCTTGTTCTACTTCGTCATCACCCCCTCGGCCAGGTGATACTGAAGAAGTTTTTTTCGATGCTCTGCTCAATTTTTGGACCTTTTAGGTCTTCTTCCTTCTATTGGGTCCAAGAGTATAATTTTCTTCATGAGTTCTCTCAGGGTTGTCGATTAGTTCAGGGTTTGACATTTAAGTGGGGTCAGCGGGGATGAGGAGCTCTGCAGACGAGTCCTTGGTTATCTCTTCGAGGTTCTCCTCTGTGAGCTTGTAGTATGAATAAAGTGTTGATCTGAGCAAAAATTCACGAGCAGTTGGAACCGATGTAGGGTGTTTGACGTCATGCGAGGGACAACTTCAATATCCCTCTTTAGTTGGAGATAATATGTATGAAAGAACGCGTTCAACTACCATTGTTTTCCCGTATCACTCGAGTACCAGAGAATGGTGAAATCTGCAGCGAGCAACTCGAAAGGCTCAATGTTCAGGAAGTTCACACCTTCCAACATCTCCTAAGTGGTAAATGCGATGAGGATCAAGAGCTAGCTAAAGAGGAACTCATAGCCCTGATCTTGAGCTTCGCGATAGTCTAATTCCAGCTGGTTGACCAAGTACTTCACCCAGTTCATCTGGAGTGCTTCTACACATTTCCCGGTGAGGTCAACAACGAATCCTGTGACCTGTGTAGTTCTTTTCTTTCTCACAAGATTTCTCGTGATTAACTAGCAGTCCAGGCGCACTACGCCATTCTGTATGGAAGCTACCTTGTAGCCTCATGTTCCCTTTTCTACATCTCCATATGTGTCTTTGATCTTCTGTGCCAATGCACGATCTATAGCCTTCCTTGGGTAGAATTCCTACAGATCAGGTCCCTGCATGCTTAATCCGATGATCCTATGAATCAACATTAGATTGACTATAATGCATCAGTCTATCCATAGGTAGTCGACATGGTAACATGAGAGAAAGAGATTAACACATGCATTAACCTCTTGGTGGCTTCCAAAGTGTGGAATCTTCATTACATTCAAGATGGTGGACTGAACGAGGTTCATAGTCCATGGCTGGGGGATTATTTTTGAGTTCTTCCCCTTCATCCCAGTCAAGTATTTGTAAGGAGAGAGAATACTATGATTCTTGCGGTCTCCTAGGTTGAAGTCACTGAAATTCAACGTCACGATCTTATCCTACTGCATTCTAACTCCATGTATCCCCTTTGGGAGGTACGCAGTAACCATGGTGTAATCAAAGTCCCTTGGGACATTGTCATGACTCACCGCACCGGCCAAAGGTGGGATGTAGTCGAGTAATATTGTTAGGATTAGATTCACGTTTGCCAAGTCATCTCAGTGCTTGGGACTTTTCTCTGTTGCTGATCGGGATGGTTTGGATCCACGAGCAGTCGACGGAGAGGCTTGCACTCCTCTCGTCGAGGAAGCTTGAATACCTATGGACATCACTTTTTCATCCATGAGGTCAATCAAAACTTCTTCGACGATTTTATCTACAGCGCTGAGCTCATCCAACATTCACGCTTAGATCAAATAACTCAGATGGATGAATGAGTTCTCAAAGCAATAGAACCGGTGTCGATCTTACTAAACATAGTGCGGTAGAAATGAGTTGGCTTGGATACAATTTGAAAAATTATTTTCGGTTAAATAGTCAATGCAATAAGTAGACAACGGTGTAACGGGTCTCTCCAATGGACAATAGGCCTTCATCAATGTGGTTTTGTCCATTGCAACATGGTCCCAACAGTCTAATGGAAATATTTCTAGCCATTAATGTTGTTCTAACCGTTCGGGGTGTCGATCTAATGGTTATAATGCTTTCAATGACTATATTTCATCACCATGTTGCGTTGTTCTGATATCTCAGTCAATTTCCAGTTTTGTAAACCTTCCTTCTATGAAGTCCCCTCTGTAACTTTCTGTAACCTTTCTATCTTTGCTCTCTTCTTACTGAGATTCTTAGCCTTCTTCCCTATAGTCTTTGTCTCGGTTATCCTTTTTCCATTTTGATTCTTATCTCCTTTTGGCATAGTAACTTCACGTTGTTGAGATTCTTTCATAGGGTCAAAGAGTAATACGTCTTCTCTATATGGGGTAGGTGTTCTACTCGTCTGTGAGTCTTCTTTTGTTCATTCAACTTTGACATCCAAGTTTCTATTTCTATGTATCTTCAATCTGTTCTCTTATTCTTCAATCAAGTGCGTTATCCTTCTAGTCATGAAATATTTTAATTCTTGCTTCTTCTACTCTAAGAATTCCTCTTCTTTCCTTCTAGCCTGATCTGTTTCAATCCAAGGTTTTCCTAGGTAATATAGCAAATGGGGTGTTGTTATCAATAAATTTAACAATATCAAAATCTTCCTCTGCTGAAGTTCCATGAGAACTCATAGATATATGGGTGAATCTTCCACATAGGGTTATCATCTTTCCTCTAAATAATCTTATTCCTCCCAATGAAGGAATCATAGCAGGATTTCCTAAATTTTTCCAAGATCTTTCTATCATGATATTTACCTGTGTTTCTTCATCCAGAACATAGTCAATGTCGAAGTCTCCTATTCTTTCTTCTTGACATTCTTTTTCTTTGAAGATATCCAATAAGTTGATATTTCTGTGATCATTTAGGGTTTCTTTCATTTGTAGGATTACATTCTCTCATTATTTTTGGGGTTCTTCCATGGTCTCAGTTTCTTGACTTTCCTCAGGGTTTTCTTGTCTTGTATTCATTTTGTCAAGCTTAGAAATCATTCTAGGGTTATCTAAAATTTCATTATCGATAACTTTATAGCAAAGACAACTAGGTCTTCTATGAGGGCATTCCTTAGCAATATGTCCCGGTCTTATGCAACTGTAACAAAGAGTTAATCCTCTCTTTCTTTGAAATGATCCCCAACTTTTCCTGTACTGCACACTAGGATCATAGTAGCTAGCTTGCAAAAATTTCTTTCTAGGATCTGTTGACGGGCGAAATCAACCGTCAGTCAACTGGAAGAGTGGAACCGGTCTGGGGTTGTCTAAATAACCCAAGCCGTTTGGGATGAACCACCCTGACGGGTTTAGCAGCTTTGTTAGCCGATCTAAGTCCTAAGAAAATAAAAAAATAAAACTACTCTAAACTAACTAATCTAAATGAAAAATAACAATTAAAACAAACTAATAAACTAATCTAACTATTATATGTACAATCTACTATCTAATACTATAATAAATCTACGAATTTAAACATCTAACTACTAACAGAAATAAATCTTATTCACAAATGTAAAATATCCACAAATTACAGATTTGAAAGAAAACCTGCAAAACTCATTGGTAATCTGTCCTAAGACAGCGAGACTAATTTTTTTTTATTTTATAATTTTATGAAAAAGAAATAAACTGAAAACTATCTAAACTAAGCAACTAAACTAATTACTCTAACTACAAATCTAAACTAATATATTTATCTAAGCTACTTATATTATACTAACTAATTAACTATTAAATACTAAATAACAAACTGACCTGAAGTAACGCTCCAGGTTTGTCCTGTGTATGCAAGGATTGTCTTAGTTGATCGGAGGGAGAAAACCCGCACCGAATTATCCACGAGCTTCTCGTAAACTAGAAGCAGATGTGCTCTTCAAATATAATTACAGGAAAAACAAGACATAAAAATTTACAGCAACCTTATGATTTATAAATCTTCACAGTTAGATAAATCTGTATGCAAAGATCTATACAAAATGATTCAATTAACGAAGAAGAGAAATCTGTGATTCATTAACTGAAACAAAATAATTGTTGTACTTTTAAATAATGAAAGAAATCAGATATGGATAGTGCATTAATCAAATCATATCATCCTGCAATAGATTATGATAGCTAAAGTAGTTTATAATCAACTGCAAACTGATATGCATAAAACTTGAAACAAAAGTTTGATATATTGAAAGCGAAAGATGTTACAAGACATCAACTTTCGTCTCAGTTTGAGTCATAAATCCATAGTTTGGTTCTCCCACAGTGAGGATGATCATGTTTATTACAAAAAATTACAAGTATTTAAAGACCTTACACAGGGTAAAACATCCCTGTGGAAGTTATCAATACTGTTTACACAAATCTGGAAAAATATCCCAAGTTTCTATCCCTAACTCAAACTAACAACTTAAAAATAAAAACTACATCACACAAATATCTCCTAGACTACCACATCATGTCCAATTGATTATTGCAATTCAAATGTACCTGAAAGAGGACAAAAATAGGCAAGTTAAAAGGATATTTCTAAGACTAGCTATAGAATCGTGCGATTCTGTAGCTGGTCTAAATCAAACACAGAATCGTTTTAAAATCTAATTCGAAATTAAATAATATATTCAAACTATAAAAATTACTTGTGTACAAATTGAACAAACTAAATCGTATTCAACCAAAAGATAACAGGGATGGATACGCTCTGTTTAATTCATTATCACCAATTCGGGTATACAAAATCGTATCGAACAGTAATGAAATCATTTTCATATCCAATTGAAATCCAAACCAACAGTTTTAATAAATCATATACAATCATTTATGATGCCTCATCCATTAACAGGAAACACGATCGAATCCACACGAAATCAACAAGATCGTTTTCAGATTGATACAACTGTGTTAAGATAAACAAACGACCCAGGCTATTAGCAAATCAAATCAAAACTGGTATGTAAATTATCAGAAATGAAATTGTAATAGGATTAATCGGTTGATAACAGGGTATGTGGGTTTTGTCAAATGTTTGTTATTGCCAATTGGGGCAAACACAATCAATTGAAAGTCCACAAAATCATCACTTGAATTCAATTAATTTCAAACGAACTATTAGCTAAATTTTCCCATCTGAATTCAACAGAGATAGAATCAAAACCAAAAGAGCAGCATCAAATCGATTTTCGATACGAATCCAAATCATAAAAGAAATCGTGTTAACTCAAGATACGCAGCATCAAGAGCGAATCGAACAGTTTGATTTTGACATAATCGTTATGAATCAACACAGTTCCATGATTTCGGCGAAGAGATCTTTTGCACATGTCAGATATAATCCAAATCCAAACGAGAATGTTGGCAAAACATAGTTGTTTTTCCAATTTAATAGACTACATCGTATTTATCAAGCCAATTTAATCCTATGAAATCGTTTGAAAAATCAAATCACAAGAACTAAATCAGAGCCGTTGATATCCAACGAAAACAAAATCATGTTAAATCAAAACAAAACCATGTTCTAATTTTAKCTTAAAAACCTTCTGTTCAGGTTAGATACAAACAAAATCCAAGYGAAAGCAAAACCCAATTGACGAAGGCTGTCGATGACTCGACATTCCTAAAAAYGATCGAACCAGTGGTTTTCTGCTTCTTGTCATTAGCTTGAAGCTTGTCTCTTTCTCTTGTCAACACTATGACTTGGTTTTCCAATGATTTGATTTTCGACTRTAATAAGGGAACGTCGTTATAGTAGCGCTCCATCCACACATCACGTTGGACACATGCTGTCTGTTTGGGGCTTCGAAATTGCAGGCGAGGGTTGGTTTAGATCACTGAGGGTTCCATTAGGTAGCTTGATCCTTGGGTAGCTAGGATTGTTTTTTAGGTAAGGGGGTAAATTAGAAACAAAGTCATAGGGTGGCTTGGAGCACAGACCATGGGAATAAGGGCATTCTCCAACCAGGAAGCGCTCTATATCAGAGTCTGAGCCTTCGCTGAGGACTATGGGTTTTTGATCAACATTTGGCTTAGGTTTATTCCGATCAAGTCTTGATATCAATCGAGCATTCTTTTAATCTTTGCTATCGACAGTAGGGTTACCCTTGACTTTCTTTCTCACAGGATTTTTTATAGCCTCATCCTTGTGTGTTACAATGTCGGGTAGGTCGATATCAGGGCCGACCGAGGGTTTGGGAGAGGGTAAAAGGGCATGGAAAGGCACGGGTGGCCCGACCTTAGTCTCGCTGACCACAGGCTTGTCGATTTGGATGGACTCTGAATCAGCAAAGCCATTTCGAGAGAGAAAAGATTGCCAATTATCGTCGTGAAGGTTCAAATGATGAACTACGATGAGTCTGATCAGGTCATGGTGAAACAAGCTACTATTGGAATTCTCTCTTTTAAACCTCTTTGACATCTTGTAGAGAATACGCAAGTAGTAAAATGGCATGTTCAATGGATAACCCATGAAATTCATTAACAGTCGAAGGTGGTAAAGAAAAACCAATCCATACCGACCCTCACAGGTTACAAATTGTTTGACCATTATCAAAAGATCATTCCACCGGGGTTTAAGCGTGGAAATAGGCATATCTTTGTCACAGGATGTGAATTGTCATGATACAAACAGTAAAGGCCATGGCACCTCGTCGACTTTAGAGTTTTTAAACCATCGCTTGCCCGTGGCTACCAATCCTGTGGCAGAGCTAATGAACTCTTCACTGATTTCAAGCTGAATGTCACCTACTTTGGCCCTACACCCATCAAAGGTAAGGGCGAATTGTTGTGGAACAAACAAATTGAAACCCTCGAACCTCTGTACAAACGTGAGCCAACCACTATCCTCTAAATATTTCCGGGCGTTATCGAACAGTAGCAGGGCTTGATTACCATTCGGCTCAATTTGCACCACCGGTGCCATAGACAGGAGCACATGGTGAGCGATGTGAACGAGCCAGGGTTTGACTCACAGCATACGCAGGAGAAGAATGCTCACAGGCTTACCCGAGACTAGCAAGGGTGAAACAGGGATAGGGGTAAACATTAATGACATATTGTACGAAGGTGGTGGAACTATTTCTACCATGCAGAATAGTCATTACCATGGTACAATCGTCGGCACTTAAAACTATTCAAATCACAACGCATATGTGTTACAAACATGCCACTTCAATCAATCAATTGAAACCTTTGGTAAGTGGATTAATCATTCATGCAAACAATAGTTATACCATAGCTTTTAAAGCCAAAGAAATAAATCAAAATCGCACCAAGGGTTTGGTCATATGAAACATGTGTTGTATGTAACGTTTTATACCAAGGGTTTTGCCACAACACAAACGTGTTTTCAATGTGCCAAGTGAGTCGATCAAAGAACATATAAATCCAAATCACCAATGTATCATAAACTTTATCACTCATGAAACGAAACTGTATAATCAATGAAAGAATGTCAAATGAGTACAGATCAAGAGGTCTTGCCAACTATATAATGATAAGTAAAATGTAAACGCAATGGGCATATCGACAAGAATGATAACGAAAATTCAGTGATGATTTTAATGCGACTTCGAAAACCAAGTTTTCACGCTTACAGTCGTGAAAACAAGAACGAAGGTAAGTGTGAAAATAGCGCAAAAAATAAAAGTGTCATTTTATTTGAGAATTGTGACGAAAGTTAAGGTTTGAAAAACACTGGTGTAGGAAGCTTATAAGGACAGTAGAAAAATGTGAATTGGCTTCCAACAATGGCGACACACTGGTAGAAGCAGTTATCTCTGCCAAAAGAACAAACTCAGATTAGGATAACGAAAAAAATTCTAACTCAAAAATAACAACCAGAAAATCATGTAAACATCATCATTAACCAAATATTCCAGTAGTGTTTAAAGGATGAAAGTTGATAATAGTCTCAAGACCAGCGACTTGCGATATTAAAGATAAAACCTGCAATAATGTTGACAGAGCCATTGCTGCTAGCAGGCATCCATAGCCTCGAAAGGGTTTCCATTTAACCCACTCTGACATCTGTATCCTGCCAAGAAGTTCTAGATCAGAATAAAGGACATTAAGAGGTTTCTTATTTGCAAATTTTCATATACCCGACATTGCTTCGCTGCTAGCGGGCCTGTTCAGTACCCCGAAGAAGTTGTCTTGGTGCCATGCATGCATTTACCCGCTGCCAGCAGACCTGTTCAGCATCCCGACGGGTTTACAAGCACTTCCCACATCTCTATTAATGATTTATTTTGTTTTGTTTTTCAAAGATATATAGTTGAGCAAGGTGACGCTGAAAATTATGATATCTTAACATATTTTTTCAAACCTCAGCAGATTTTTTTTTCGAACTGTCATTTATTACGATCTAAAGATGTTTCATTTACAAAACCAACTTCCTAAGGCATGGAGACATATTCTGAGTCATTCCCTTAAGGAAAAGGGACAACGTACAGAGATAATGGATGATCGCAACAAGCTTATGTTAGAGATTGAAATCAGTTAACTTCTTTTAAACGACAAACTTTTGCCAATCACAGATGTAAATTTCAGAAGTATATAATTGATGTTTATACAATTTTCTTAGCAGTTATTTCAGCGAAGGAATTTTCTGTTTTCTTTGTCTGAATAGTTCAGTATACAGGTATGTGTATTTCCAAAAACACAAGCTGATAAACTCAAAAGAGAAATCAAAAACAAAAAAAACAAAAGAAAAAGAAAACAAAAGAAAAATATGTACATAATGTACAAAGGTTGTCATCAAGCAAAGTATATTTTCAGGGCTTGGCCATTCACCGGATAGGTGTCAGGCTGTCCCTCAAGATTCTGTAATCGAAAAGAGATGGGACCCAACTTTTTAGAAATTAAAAASGGTCCAAGCCATAAGTTTTGAAATTTCGTGTGCTCTCCCTTTCCCTCATGCGGTTTGTACCATTTCAAGACGAGGTCACCTACTTCGAAATTCCTACCAGAAGCAGAGATAGAATCKAACCAGCTTTTAACCAATAGTTGATGTTGATCTAACTTACGTTTAGCKTGGGCTCTTACCTCTTCTAGCTTCATCAAAGCATTAATTCATTTTTCTAAAGGGGGACAATCTTCTTCTTGGATTTTSTGCGACAACTGAAGTGAAGGAAGAAGAACGTGAGGTGGTAGAATTGCTTCTCTGCCATAAATGAGAAAAAAGGGGGAGTTACCTACAACATCTTTTGATGTTACTCTATCAGCCCACAGTGCGTTCAACAGTGCATTGTGCCAATTTTTGTGATTTTCAGCCACCGTTCTCTTGATGATTTTAATCAAATTCTTGTTTGTTGATTCTGCCAATCCGTTTCCCTGAGGGTAATAGCTAGCAGAATACTTAAATTTAATTCCTTTTTCCAAAGCGAATTCACTCATATCAAGAGAGGAAAAGTAAGAAACGTTGTCGAATACTAAACAGTCAGGAATACCAAAACGAGTGATAATATTCGAATTGAGAAAGGAAATTACCTGACTGGTGTTGATAGTTCTTAACGCGGTAGCTTCAGACCACCGGGTAAAGTAATCTCTGGCTGTGATGATGAAATTATACCGTTTTGAGGATGGGGGGTTGATCGGACCTATGATGTCAAGGCTCCACTATTGAAAAGGAAAGTCTACTGAAACGGGCTGCAAAGGAAAGGCTGGTTTTTGTAACCACCCTGATGCTTTTTGACAAATGATACACTTACGACACAAGGCATGGGCGTCTCTAAAAAGTGTGGGCTAGTAATAAATGGCTCTTAAAACCTTATGAGCAATGGTGTCACCACCAAAATGACCACCAGCTTCTCCTGCATGTAACTCTAGCAAGACTTTTTCTGCTTCGTCTTTCTCAAGACAACGCATCAGTACACCGTCAAAACTTTGACGAAACAGGATACCATTAACCAGATGAAAGGAGGCAGAATTTAATCTCAACGCTCTTAATTTAGTGGGATAGAGGTGATGGGGGGATGATCCATGTTCAAGACAAAATCTTATATCTTCATACCA
>JASDQU010739512.1:179757-195061 GCA_032191745.1 Picea mariana | reverse complement strand
AGGTTAGAGGGTTTTAATATATTTGTTTCACAACAATTCTCCCTTACCTTTGATGGATATAGGGCCAAAGTAGGTGACATTTATCTTGAAATCAGTGACGAGTTCATTAGCTCTACCATAGGGTTAGCAGCCACGGGCCAGCGATGGTTTAAAAACTCTAAAGTCGACGAGGTGCCATGGCCTTTACTGTTCGTATCATGAAAAGTCACATTCTGTGACAAAGGTATGCCTATTTCCATGCTTAAACCTAGGTGGCATGACCTTTTGATAATGGTTAAACAATTCGTGACCTGTGAGGGTTGGTATGGACTAGTTTTTCTTTATCACCTTCGACTGTTAATGAATTTCATGGGTTATCCATTGAACATGCCATTTTACTACTTGCGTAGTTTGTACAAGATGTCAAAGAGGTTTAAACGAGAAAAGGTCAATAGTAGCTTGTTCCACCACAGTCTGATCAGACTCATCGTCGTTCATCATTTGAACCTTCATGGCGATAATTGGCAAGCTTTTCTCTCTCAAAATGGCTTTGTTGATTCAAATTCCATCCGAATCAACAAGCCTATGGTCAGTGAGACTAAGGTCAGGCCACCCGTGCCTTTCCATGCCCTTCTACCCTCTCCCAAACCCTTTGTCAGCTCTGATATCGACCTACCCGACATTATAACAGACAAGGTTGAGGCTGTAAAAAAGCCTGTGAGCAAGAAGGTCAAGGGTAACCCTACTGTCAACAACAAAGGTAAAAAGAATGCTCGATTGATATCGAGACTTTCTCAGAATAAGCCTAAACCAAATGCTGATAAAAAACCCATAGTCCTTAGCGAAGACTCGGACTCTGATATTGAGCACTTCCTAGCTAGTGAGTACCCTTATTCCCATGGTCTGTGCTCCGAGCCACCCTATGACTTTGTTTCTAATTTACCCCCTTGCCTAAAGAACAATCCTAACTATTCAGGGATCAAGTTACAAAGTGAAACCCTCCGTGATCTGAAAAAACACTCGACTGTCTTTTCAAATCCTGACCATATAGCATGTGTTCAATGTAATGTGTGGCTTGAGCGCTACTATACCGACGTTCCCTTATTACAGTCGAAAATCAAATCGTTGGAAAATCAATTCATGGTGCTGTCATGAGAAAGGGACAAGTTTCAAGCTAATGACAAGAAGCAGAAGAACACTGGCTCGATCGTATTTAGGAATGTTGAATCGGCCACAACCTTTGTCAATTCCAAACTGTTATAATCGAAGTCGTTTCATTTGGTTCAGGTATGATTTTCAATTTTAAATTTTGTTTTAGGAGTGGCTTGAATTAATGTATAATGGAGTTTTGATTTCGGTTAGTTCTATTCATGATTATGTTATATTTTAATCCTATATGGTAGATTCATTTTAAAATTAAAAATAGTTACGATTTGTTTATGCGATTTGTTATGCCCAGTTTAGTACAAGCAATTCATTGATTTTGATTCGGTTTGGTTTGTTTGTAAATCAATTATATTTGATAGTTGATTTGGTATTATTTTAATTAGTTTTGTTTTCTCTCAATAACTCAAAATGACTCTGTTATGTATCGAATTAGTATCATCGATTGGATTTTAATTATCTTCGACCTATGCTAAATATCTACTTGCTATAATCATGGAACTGTGTTGATTCATAACGATTATGTTAAACTCAAATTGTTCGATTCGTTCTTGTTTTGATTGGATTGATGCGTATCTTGAGTTAGCACGATTGCTCTTGTGAGTTGGATTCGTATCGAAAATCGATTTGATGCTTCTCTTTTGGTTTTGATTTTACCTCTGTTGAATTCGGATGGGAAAATGCGGCTAATAGTTCATTTTGAAATAAATTCAAGTGGTGATTTCATGAACTGTCAATTGATTGTGTTTGCCCCAATTGGCAATAACAAATGTTTGACAAACCCCACAGATCCTGTTATCAACCGATTAATTCCATTATGATTTCATTTGTGATAATTTACACACCAGTTGTGATTTGATTCACTAATAGCATGGATCGTTTGTTTATGTTAATACAATTATATCAATCTGAAAATGATCCTATTGTTTTCGTATGGATTCGATCGTGTGTCCTATTGATGGATGATGCATCATAAATGATTGCATATGATTTGTTTAACTGTATCGATTTCAATTGGTTTATGAAAACGATTTTATTGTTGTTAAGTTATCCAATATGATTTTGTATACCCGAATTGGTAACGAATTAAACAGAGCGTATCCAACTCTGTTATCATCTGATTGAATACGATTTAGTTTGTTCAATTTATGTCGATTTGAATGATGCTTTTAGCAATCAAATATTGGTTTGATCGTTTGGATTTAATTTTTAAGTTCAAATTAGATTTTAAAACGATTCTGTGTTGGATTTAGACCAGCTACAGAATCACAAGATTCTGTAGCTAGTCTTTAGAATTAGATTTTTATCAATTTTATCAACAAAATATCATCTTAACTTGTCCATTTTTGTCCTCTTTCAGGTATATTCGAATTGCAATAATCAATTGGGGATGTTTTGGCAGTCTAGGAGATTTTTGTGTGATATAGTTTTTATTTTAGTCAGACTTGGGATATTTTCCCAGATTTGTGTAAACAGTTTTGATAACTTCCACAGGGATGTTTTACCCTGTGGGAAGTCTTTAAATACTTTCATTTTTGTAATAAACGGATCATCAGCCTCACTGTGGGAGAACTAGACTATGGATTTATGATTTAGACTGAGACGAAAGTTGATGTTTTGTAACATCTTTCGCTTTCTATATATCAATATTTTGTTTCAAGTTTTGCATATCAGTTTGCAGTTGATTATAGACTGCTTTAGCTATCATAATCTATTGCAGAATGATATGATTTGATTAATGTGCTAGCCATATCTGATCTCTTTCATTATTTAAAAGTACAGCAATTACTTTGTTTCGGTTAATGAATCACATATTTCTCTTCTTCGTTAATTGAATCATTTTGTATAGATCTTTGCATACAGATTTATCTAACTGTGAAGATTTATAAATCATAAGGTTGTTGTAAATTTTTATGTCTTGTTTGTCTTGTAATTATATTTGAAGAGCACAACTGCTTCTAGTCTAGAAGAAGCTCGTGGATAATTCAGTGCGGGTTTTCTTCCCTTCGATCAACTAAGACAATCATTGCGTAAACAGGAGAAACCTGAAGCATTACTTCAGGCCAGTTTGTTATTTATTTGATAGTTAATTTGTTAGTATAATTCAAGTAGTTTAGTTAGATATGTGTGTAGTTTAGATTTGTAGTTAGAGTTAGTGTTTTAGTTTCTTAGCTTAGATAGTTAGTTTTTATTCTATTTCTTTATCATAAAACTATAAAATCAAAAAAAAATAGTCTCGCTGTCTTAGGACAGATTACAAATGAGTTTTTCAGGTTTTCATTCAAATCTGTTATTTGTAAACATTGTACATTTGTAATTAAATTGACTCTGTTAATAAGCGATCATTTGATTTTATAAAGTTATAGTTGTGTACTATTTGATAGTAAATTGTATATATTTTAATAGTTTAGTTTCGTTTTTATTAGTTTGTTATAATAGTTAGTTTTAGTTAGATTAGTTATTTTAGAGTAGTTTTATTTTGTTTTTTTAGGACTTAGATCGGCTAACGGAACTGCTAAACCCGTCAGGGTGGTTCATCCCAAACGACTTGGGTTATTTAGACAACCTTGGACCAGTTCCACTCTTCCAGTTGACGGGCGGTCGTTTTCGCCCGTCAACAGAAAGCCAAGCAAGCCTCCTTATATAAACAACCGGGCGGTGGCGTAAGCGATGATCCTCCCCTATTTATGGGGGTGGCGGTGGAATCGGAGGGAGGAGTCCAAGGTGCCAACAACGAAAGAATGACATTCATCATTGTTGTGGGCTGGCATGTCCATTAGACCCCCCCCTAGGTGGCTTTGACTGGTTGTCTTGAGGTTGGTTATCCTTGCTCTACCCTTTGCTATGATAGAGAGGACTTGATCGTTTCTCTTGATCTGATTTATTTTGTCAAACCCTCAATCTTGCGACATCATATAGCGGTAAGTAATGGAAGGCTTTGGTGTACTCATGCCTGCACAGTCTGGTCTTGACCCTGGTGCAAGGTTGTCTCGTGTACTGGTCTTCCTAGTTCCCAACAAGAAAGCCTCCTTTAGGGCCAATTGGGTCTCATAAGAGAGATCCAGAATCACTCCAAAGTTTTTCTCACAGAGTGAGTCCCACCAGTGCATGGGGAAGGGACTTACAAAACAAAAGGAGTGCGAAGGTGATCTTCTCACTGACTGTTGGAAACTCTAACTTGACCATTTATCCAAAGCGCATCTATCTTGATTTCCCCTTCAAACGAATCAACTTCTTGAAGGGAAATGACTACCGGAAGAATCGCTTTAGGGCCGGGCAAAATGATCCATAGAATCCAGAGGACCCGACCATGAGTTGATGGAGAAAATCCAAATGGCGGGAGGGACAGCGACCAATTGACAAGGCGTTACACTAAATAATGGCTAATAAAGAACATTTGTTTAAGAAACATTGAATGAAACAATTAGCTTGCTCTGCAAACGCTCAAAAACACGAATCGCTTGCTCCCAGATGTCTAGTTACTAAATTACAGGAGCCAGTTTGTTCTAAGACATTAATTTACTAATGAATGGAGGGAAATAGAACTTCTTCTATTATTTACGTTATTTTATCATCTTGAGATTTAGCAAATAATTACCAAGTGATTTCTGAATTCTAAGTATTAGAGAAATAAATAAGTAATTGTCCAATTATAAGGATAAGACGCCTATTAGCGGATTGACCTTCTTCACCTTACTTAAATGAAAGGATCAAGGCCTGACTGGAAGTATTGATCCCTACCTACCTGATAGGGCCTTTCAAAGCATGCATGCCTTACTGGAATGAAGGGATAAGCCCTTCAATCAAGAACGAAGTCAACTGTGAATAATATCTTTCTCTTATTTAGACTTAGCTAATGACATCATTGTAACGTTCTCCATATTTGTCAAAGTGAAATTAGGCTGTTTCTTATACCCTTTAATTAATCTCTAGAGCGAGTTAGATTTGGTAGCTAAGTATAACTAATAGAACTCTATGTAATTACGCTTTGATTTATTCTCTCTTTCTTTCTCTTGAGTTAGCGAACCCGAAGATATATCTATATTATACTACTATTTTAGCCGACCTAACCTTGTGACGTAATCTATGGCATAAACGAAATGATACGAGTCATTTCTCCCTCTAAATAAGATTCTAAAGTAAGTGACTTTACCAAACCTTCTTTTTCGTATCACTTGGGGATATGAAAGAGAGATCTAATTCTCTAGGTAATTACTATTATTCCATGCCCCCCCAGCATGCACATGGAAAATGCTTTACCTTATTTTCTATATACAAAGATAGAGAAAGAAAGAGATAGTTTCTCAATGAAAGATTTTTCATACTGTAACTTGACGTGAAATACTTTGTGTATGGAATGAATTATATAATTACATATATAAGGAAATAATTGTTGATAGACGAGCGAGATAACAACCTCTCCTAACTTTGTTACGTCATTCATTATCTTCTTAGTACATTCCTACTTCAAGACTGGGTGAGACCTGCCTTTCTTTGCCAGGTTGGACTCTCTATTTATTCCCCTCCCTTAGCTATATCTGCTTGGTAATACAACCCTATATTTCCCTCAATTGTGAGGCTAGGAAAAGCGGCGGTCGAATATAAGGGGGAAGAGGGAAATATTTCTCACTCAGGAGAGAGGTCTAGGGATAACCTGAAATGCATTCGAAAGTGAAAGAGTAGTTTTATGGGGGCTAAATCATACTCAAAAAATCTCTTTCTCTCTTCCTTTGTAAAGTTTCTGCACGCTATCCTACTGTCTGTTTTCAGGAGTGACTATTGGTATAGTAGTAGTAGTAGTAGTGAGTGTAGTTCCTGAGAGTAGCTCAGTGGGCGATCTCCTACTATCCTTTTAAGGCGAACTTTCAAGACTTAGCAAACGGGATTGAAGTGAGCGTCCCCTTCGTTAGCAAAAAAACTAGAGACTTTCATGCACGTTATTCCCATTACATTGACTTGACTTTCACTTATTTCCTCTCTTCATGAATGGGTTAAAGTAGCTAGCACGAGCAGGATTTATCTAAGGAACCATCGCATCTCCCTGGAATTGAGATAGTCACCCTCCTTCAGATGGTTGGTTGTATCCATATCTCCCCCTATCTCCCTTCGGACGGACAAGTTTCTTTTCTCTGGTTAGTTTTTCAAAGTGACTGAAACAATCTTGGTGGGATATTGAAGGAAGGCGAATCCAGGAGCTGCTGTGGGGGCATAGCTGGTCTTTTTGGATCACACTGGGCTTGAGCTCCTTCATGAAAGTTGAGTGTAGTTTGACCCTCGCCCGAGTCCCATCAACAACGACATTCCATTATCATTATCTATATTTGACTATTCAAGAAAAGAAGGACTTCTTCCACCACACCATAAGTCACTATCTCATCAGCTAATTGATCTTTAAATTCCGATCGTAGTAGATCTATAGGGGTAGGACCACCACACTATAGATGTACATGTTATTCCCACCATTATGATTCACACTTTGGCCAGGTTACATTTCTCTTTTTCACCCACCATAGAAGAGGCTTTCTTTCATCTCCCTTCGAAACCGCTTCCCATAGGTCAGTTCAAATGATTGATCAAGCGAACAACTGGCTCCGTTGATTTAATATTTAACTATGGAGAATAATAGAAAATTTTGGCTTTTTGCTATTATGAAATGATATCTCTTTCTTTACGTAGGTGTTTTCTGAATGTTGTCCTGGGGAACGAACCATCATATACAATCACCTTGATGATCATGAAAGATCGATTGGATTTCAGTAGAGATGGATATGGAATAAGCTCGCTCAGCTATGTGATATGGAGAAAGATGATCCCTAATGACAGGGAAGCGAGAAGACATATATAGGATGGACATAGGGTGGGTTATTGCGTCCTTTCTATAGTCACGGCACGATAGGGATCTCATTCAAGTGCTGGCTATCCCCTTACTTACCTTCTAGCTCAGGTAATATCAGAACCTTCCCTTCTATTTTTCACCCTTTCAGGACCTTATTATTTCTTAATAGAATGGAATTGATAGGGGTTTACTTGGCCAACCAAGAAGGGCAGGCCCTTTCAGAAAGAAAGGCCCAAAGAAATAAGGAAAAAGGCCTGCCTCCCCGGTAATTACCATTCATCACTTTACCACTTGATGGACAAGCCACCCTTATCTCCTTGGCGTTCAAACTGATTGATTAACAGAAATAATATGCCACACAACCAGCCCCCCCCTTCAGCTATATGGATGGATTTCTCTTTCATTAATGGCCCATCAAGACAAGAAGTGTTTTCACCTTATCTGTTCCCTATTTATTTCCTCCCCTATCACCAGCTTTTTGTCTCGTCCCCTACCTACCTATTCGTTTCGTTTTCCCTTTTTGTTTCCCTCATCTAATTCTGCTTTCGATACAATGAATTAGAGACTTGAAATGTCATTACTTATTCTAAGTAAGGGGGAGGGTGGACGGACAGCAAGGGACATTATTATTTCACCATAAGTACTTGACGCTCAGGTGAGAGGTTGTATACCTGGCTAGACGATCAATGGTGGCTGCTATAAGCAGCTAATGTTCCATACTACACAGTAATTATGAAGATCCCTCTTCTCACCGATAATGTTGGGGATGCGGATTCGAAGAACTAAAGAAAGGTTTCCTGGCCAATCGATCTACCTACCATTTGATTTGATCCCATCTTGGGCGGGGGAAAGAAGGAGCAGGCGCACCCTGCAGAAACCTCGCTTTTGCTCAATTATAAAAAGTATTTATTTCCTTAGCCTTACCTGAGCAGAGCGAAAAAGAAGGAGTGAAAGCCGCTTGTCCGCATCGGGCAAGGTCCTTTCAGAACCTTTGATGAGGATTTGTAGCATCATTCGGGTAAATACAAATTGAGATTGTAGAAACATGAGCTTGTGATATAGCAACACCTAATTCCAAACCGGTCGGTGCAAAAACTATTGGTAGAGGACCCGGATCTCCTATGTAATACATAATATTATTCATACATGGCATAGTCTGAGCAAACCCACTTGGGATCTTTACTGAACTATGACCAGCCATCATATTAGCGGATAAACGTATTCCTAAGATTAATGTGCAGAAACAATGAGGGATTAGCTCAAGGATTACTGAGAAAGGTGCTAACGGCAGTGGTACTCCTGCGGGTGATGATAAGCTGGAAAAATGAAGCCCATTTATTTGAGATCCCACTATAGTAATTCCAATAGAAATTGAAAATGGGAGACCCAAAGTAATGATAGAATGACTTGTAACTGTGGAGCTATATGGTATCATACCCTGGGGATTATGAAATGATGAAGAAGTAAGAGTGACCGAGATGCGATTCATTGACATTGTTTGCACTTAATTTTGAATTTAGTAGAGGAAGATTTTCATCAATAAAATCATACTTTTACGATTTCTCTCAGCATCCAACGAATTCACAGTGGAAATATGTGTGACAGTATTATTTCCCAAGTTTGTTGGAAGCATCTAGTCTGATGCCAAAACTGAGCCATCTCTCTGTTGGGGCCTTTCAGAATCGACAGGATACATAGTTCCCAACTCATAAAGACCTGACACACTTTCCAACTCCTGAAAAATATCTGATGATGAACTTGGGGTAGTTCCACATAATTGTTCTGATTGTAAGCTGTCACATGAATTTGGATTCAGGCTCTCTGGTAGGAAGATATCTGGCAATTTAGATAGAAGAATCTGATCAGTCCCTTGGATGCCTTCAGTTCACAATCTATCAAAAAATGAGAATTGTCAACCACATAAACGTGAAACGGAAACATGTTTGATTACAAAAGCCAATAACATGGGATTTCAATTTGTCATGTCTATAACTTTCTATCTCACTGATTATCATGACCAATAGCTGTTACAAACTCAAATGGCAACAGACATACAAGTCCCTCGTACCATGCTCTTTGTCGGAATAGGGATCATAATGGAGATTGAAGTTGGATGAGTCCAAACCCATTAAAGGCGTGCCAATGTTTAGCTATTGTTCCTCGATACTCTCCTCATGTGGAGCTTTTACTTGGATTTGAAAACAACATTCATACAGTTAAGAGTCAAGACTTAAGCTTATACAACTCCAAATAGAGGCGAAATATGTCTTTAGTACCTTCAAAATATAAATGACAACAAAGTGATGCACAACTATATCATCTACAAAATGAAGTTTGAGTTTAAATGTGACTGGAAAATTAACATCAAGAGTAAATTACATTCTTAAAAGGCAACTATAAGAGTTCATAACATAGGAACCAAAACAGTGAAAATGAAAAGAAAATTGGTATTTTCCCATTTTCCTCGTTTCTGTTTCAACTGCCATTCTGTTTAAAGTTGGCTAGGTCATGATAGTTTCTTTGGCCACAAACTCCAAAATGAAATGGATTCAAATTAAAGTTCAAACAATGTTTAAACATGTCTAGAGCTGAGTTGTATTCATCCTGTCCTTTTCCTCCCACGTGGCACTAGGGTTGATTGAGCTTGTAGTTCTCTTGACTTAAACTACAGCTTGAAAACAAGTAGCCAAGATGCACACACACATGGGTGCACCTATTCCACACCCGGGTGTGAGCTGACTCAACCTACATCCCCTGAGGGGACTTTGGATGTAGCCCCTGTTACAGGACCGTCCCCAGTTTTGTTAGAAGGGTGTCAATCCCATCAAAACTCTTAAGTGGGGCAACGACCCAGATGTTGAGGGGGGCATCAACCCAACAATGTTTTATCCCCTCTCCCAGACAAATTTTTAATATTTTTTCCCTCTCTTCGCTGGGAGATAATATGTAGTGTACAAACCCATGACAACAGTTACGGGGCATATCCACCCATTTGTTCGGAAATGGGGAGAAAACAATGCATGTGTTTGTTATGATTGTGCATCTAACTAGCTGTTTTATATGCATATAAAACCAGTCATGATAACTGGGGAAATTCCGCCCCCCATAACACTTAATATGGGTTTGTACACTACATACTCAAAATAGCGACCCACATAAAATTTGAGAGGATTACAAGACCATGAACCTACTTTTGCAATTGCAACACTAGGGTAAAATAATGGTCAATGCAAGAATAATTTTTTGCAACCAAGTTCCAAAAGAAAATCTGCAATAATGGTTGTTTGAAACAAAATTTAATTCCATCCTTGCATCAGTGAGGCCCTGCCATTTTAAATTCAAGGTTCTTGGCTGTGTAAGGGCATTTTAAAACCCACTGCCAAAACCAAAATCTGCAGATGATAAATATGATGTCTGCGATACCATTCGATGTTCCTATATATCACATAAAACCCTAAGTATGTCCTATTTTGTAGAAAAGAAAACAAAGAACGACATAAACATAACATAATGAAATTTAACCTTTCAAGGGTCAAGGATTACATGAACTTTGAGCTTACAGGCGAAGCTGGGGGCTCTGTCAGGATTTGAAAGAATTCATTGATGTCCATGTCGTCATCCATCATAGGTCCTGCATCACCCATATCCACGAGAAATTTCATAAATATGCACTGCCTGCACCTAAATCAATCGCCTCGCGCCAAAATTGGCCACACATTTCATTCAACTTGTTAAATAATCGGACCCTATATATACGAACGAAATACTAAAAATGGAATTTAAACACGCGATCGAGGTATTTTGAAGGGTAAATTGATCTTACAAACCGTCTATCCTCCGCCTGTCTTTGGAAAATAGAAAGAAGGAAACGATGATGGAGGAGAAATTGCCATCCAATTCTAATCCCTTTTTGTTTTTGTTTCGGCATTTAATTTTTGGCAAATGTGGCAAGAGCGAAAATAACGTGGAAAGAGAGACATCAACGTGGCAATAGCGACATTATCGGGCAATATGGAAAAAAAAAATTAAAATTTCCTATATTTTTCGATAGTATGATCAATTTTGTCCATAACGCCGCAAATAGAACGTCAAAATTTTTACAATATGTACTAGTGTTTCCTCCACATATTCAAGTCATGCACTATGGATGCCAACTCCAAATCATGAGTAGCATAGTTCCTTTCATGCTCCTTCAACTTCCTTGATTCATAGCACACCACATATCCATTCTGACTAAGGACTCCACCCAATCCTTCTTTACATGCATCAGTTCATACAATCAAATTTTCATTTGGATTAGCAGTCCTTAGTATTGGAGCACTTATTAATAATTTCTTCAATTGTTGGAAACTCCTTTCACAATCTAATGTCCACTCAAAATTCACACCTTTCTTTTGCAAGGAAGTGATTGAGTGTCCAATATTTGAGAATCCTTCAATAAATATCCTATAGTAACTTGCAAGGACCATGAATGACCTCACCTCTGAGACATTCCTTGGTGTTGTCCATCCTTCAATGGACCTTATCTTTTCTGGATCCACTGTTATCCCTTCCTCTGAAATGGTATGCCCGAAATAATGAATTTGCTTCTGGTAGAATGAGCACTTCCTCAATTTGGCATACAACTGATGCTCCCTCAATACCTATAACACCATTCTTAATTGTTGTTCATTCTCTTCTTAGGACTTAGAATATATCAAAATATCATCCAAGAAGACAATGACGAACTTATCCAAGTAATTCCTAAATATACCATTCATGAGACACATGAAGACAACTAGTGCATTTGAAAACCCAAATGGCACCATTGTGAACTCAGAATGGCCATACCTTGTTCTGAAAGAAGTCTTGTTCATGTCTTCTTCTCTAATTATTACCCGATGATAGCATGACCTAAGATCAATCTTGGAGAATATTTTTTCATCTTTGAGATTTTCAAAGAGGTCATCTATCATAGGAAAAGGATGCTTGTTCTTCACAATTACCTTGTTTAACTTCTTGAAATCTATGCAAAGTCTCAAAGTTCCATCCTTTTTCTTCACAAATAATACCGAGGAACCCCAAGGTGACACACTTGGGCATAAGTACCCATTTTTTATAAGTTCTTCCAGTTGCATTTGCAATTCCTTTATCTTTGGTGTACTCATCCTGTAAGGAGTCTTAGATACTAGAGCTACTCCTGGCATCAGAACGATGGAAAATTCAATATCTCTCTTGGGTAGAAATACTAATATTTCCTTAAATACATCTTCAAACTCTTTTAGGACTACATAATATTCAATATTTGGTACCTTATCTTTAGTTGTCTCTTCCATATGTGCTGAAAATATTTGACACCCTTTCTTGTGACTCTTCTTCAGCTGCAAGGATGAAATTTCTCTGAGGGTTACTTCCCTAGGAATTCCTTGTATTGTCCTTAAATTCCCTTTCTAATCCAAGCAAGTAAATTCCTTATTATAATAGTCTAGGATAGCATGATGTTGGTCCAACCAATCCATACCAATTAGGAAGTCATAGGAACCTAAAGGTATGATGCTCAAATATGTCTTGGTGCTCAACCCATTCATGTCCATTGGGCATGCCTTAACCATCTCAGTAATTTCCCTTTTAGCTCATGTGGCCAACTACACTAACCAAGATGCTCCAAGCTTTCTTCTTGGAAAATGAAATATTTCCACTATCTTAGGATGTAGATAATTGTGACTATCTCTTGAATCAATTAGGATAGCAATGGGTTGGTTGTTAATATTACCTTTTACTTCAACCATATGTGATTGGAACTTAGATTTCTTGTTATCCAAGGTTGCATAGATCCTAGGTACATTTCTTTCCATGTCCTCCATTGTATCAGCTTAATGTACATTGTGAACAATACTCACTTTTTCACCTCTGTGAGGGAAATCCCAGTACATGCGATCTCCCTTACAACCCCAACATTAGATAGGTGGTTTCCTTGGTCTTTGCCCCAATGTTTCGTTCATTATGGGTTCTTTAGAAGATATTTTTCCATGAGTAATATTTATGAGGAATGTTGTATTACTTCCCTTCTTCCTCTATTCCATATTTATTTTCTTTTTGTCTTCCCAAGATTTTTGGTAAGTTTCTCTTCCTCTAAAATGATCATAAAGGAATTTATCCCTTCTTAAAGTTTCCTCTAGTGTCTTTGGATCATCATACTATATCTTAATACTGATAAATTATGGCATACCACTCAAATACCTTAGAATATTAAGTTGCTTGTCATTGATGAAAGAAACATACTTCAACAACTCTAAAAACCTCCTTTCATATTCATCTATGGTCATATTCCCAAGCTCGAGTTCAAAGAACTCTTTAATTTTCTTATCATAGTATCATTTAGTCAAGTATTTCTTTTGGAAATTCATCTTGAATTCCATCCAAGTGACCTTTTTCTCATCAATGTGTTGTAACTACACAAATTGATCCCACCACATTGATGCTTTTCGCTTGAGATGATAAATGACATTTCTTTCTTCTTCTTGTGAAGAGTAGTTATGCAATTGGAAATAATTCCTCATCCCTAGCAGCCATGTCTCTGCATCCTCATCCTTCTTGTGCTCACCATAAAATGTAGGAGGATTGGTTTTGTTCATTTCCCCTTGTAGCACATCCACCCCAAACCTTTTATTATGCTTCCTAATAGGGGATGGACTTGAACTTCTTACGTGCTCTCTTAGTTGAATTCCTTGGAGAATGATGGTGATTTCCACCAATACTTCTTGTTGTTCCCCTCTCATCACGAGACCTGTGACTCCCTGATCTGCTTGACTTAGTCTCCTTACCCATATTTTTCTATATTATATCCAAGCTTTGAATTAAATTGATGTTGAAGTATTCCTGCTACATCTTGTCTTTCATAAGCCTCTCATTATCATCTTTATAACTTTGGGCATCCTCTTGTAGAATTTTTATAGTCTCTATCAAATTCATGCTATATCCCTTACCTTCTCCATATCCATTTGAATTCATACCTTCATTACCCATATTAACATACATACCTCTAATATCATCTTCATGGCTAGAAGCCCCTTGTGCATCTTCCATCATTTTGAACTTTGTGGTGATCCTGTTTTGATATAAATGTTGTTAACTCTACAAAATGTGCAACCAAAAAATTTTTTTAGGCTTAATAATTTACAATGACATAAAATTTCATATGATTCTATTCCAATAATGTATAAAAATTATTTATTTCATGAATATGCCCAAAAATTCTCAATACTTAGATTATTTTCATCTATGCAAACTTACGGACTCGTAGACTCATGGAAGCATAACTCTCCCTTTCATAAGTCCGCCCGAAGAGTTCCCATACTTCAACATTTTCAACTTTGCAGACTTGCAGACTCATGGAAACATAACTCCTACACTTAGATTATTTTTCATCTAAGAAGACTTGTAGACTCTTAGACTCGCAGACTCATGGACTTGCAGACTCATGAGTGCTTGCTTATTCCTTTCATAAGTCTTCCCGAAAAGTCTCAATACTTATATTATTTTCATCTATGTGGACTCACATATTCATGGTGTCACGAAATTATAACTCTCCCTTTCATAAGTCCATCTGAAGAGTTTCCATACTTAACCTTTGCTCCACTTCTTCAGACTCGTGGACTCACAGACTCACAGTCATGTAACCTTCCTTTCATAAGTTCATCCAAAAAGTCTAAAAAAAAACCATTTTTCCACTTCTTTAGAGTTGTGAACTCGCAGACTCAGGGATTCAATATAAGTACCAATTTTCTACTTCTTCAGAATTGTGGACTTGGAAACTCACAGACTCATGGTATTATAATGTTTCTTTCATAAGTCCATCCAAAAAGTCTCAACACTTAATCATTTTTCCACTTCTTCGGACTTGTAGACTCACAGACTCATCATAAGTCTCGACACTTATCCATTTTTTCCATCTTTGCAGACTAAGAATCATCATAAGTCTCAGCACTTAACCATTTTTTCACTTTTTTGGACTTCCAGACTCACAGACTCATAGACTCACGGTCTTCTAACTTTTCTTTCATAAGTCCATCTAAAAAGTCTTAACACTTTACCATTTTTCCACTTCCTTGGACTCGTGGACTCACAACTCATGGGATCATAATAAGTCTCAACACTTAACCATTATTTCCACTTCATTGGACTCACAGACTCATCATAAGTCTCAACACTTAGCCACTTTTTCTATCTTTGCGGGCTTGCGGGCTCACAGACTTGCGGACTCATGAAAACATAAATCCAACAATTAGATTATTTTCATATCCCTACCTCTGTGTACCCTCTGTGTACTTGTCACCATGGAAGTAT
>JASDQU010739512.1:117436-155613 GCA_032191745.1 Picea mariana | reverse complement strand
TGAGTACTTTTCCTGAGGTTTTTCTATGCTATATTGAGGTTTGGTTCTTAACAAAAAACACCTATCTAATGTTGGGGTTGTAAGGGAGATCACATGTACTGGGATTTCCCTCATAGAGGTGAAAAAGTGAGGATTGTTCACAATGTACATCAAGCTGATACAATGGGGGACATGGGAATAAATGTACCTAGGATCTATGCAACCTTGGATAACAAGAAATCTAAGTTCCAATCACATATGGTTGAAGTAAAAGGTAATATTAACAACCAACCCATTGCTATACTAATTGATTCAAGAGATATTCACAATTATCTATATCCTAAGATAGTGGAAATATTTCATTTTCCAAGAAGAAAGCTTGGAGCATCTTGGTTAGTGCAGTTGGCCACATGAGCTAAAAGGAAAATTATTGAGATGGTTAAGGCATGCCCAATGGACATGAATGGTTTGAGCACCAAGACAGATTTGAGCATCATACCTTTAGGTTCCTATGAATTCCTAATTGGTATGGATTGGTTGGACCAACATCATGTTATCCTAGACTATTATAATAAGGAATTTACTTTCTTGGATTAGAAAGGGAATTTAAGGACAATAAAAGGAATTCCTAGGGAAGTAACCCTCAGAGAAATTTCAGCCTTGCAGCTGAAGAAGAGTCACAAGAAAGGGTGTCAAATATTTTCTGCACATATGGAAGAGACAGCTAAAGATAAGGTACCAAATATTGAATATTATGTAGTCCTAAAAGAGTTTGAAGATGTATTTAAGGAAATATCAGGATTTCTACCCAAGAGAGATATTGACTTCTCCATTGTTCTAGTGCCAGGAGTAGCTCTAGTATCTAAGACTCCTTACAGGATGAGTACACCAAAGATAAAGGAATTGCAAATGCAACTGGAAGAACTTATAAAAAATGGGTACTTATGCCCAAGTGTGTCACCTTGGGGTTCCTCGGTATTATTTGTGAAGAAAAAGGATGGAACTTTGAGACTTTTCATAGATTTAAGGAAGTTAAACAAGGTAATTGTGAAGAAAAAGCATCCTTTTCCTATGATAGATGACCTCTTTGATAATCTCAAAGATGAAAAAATATTCTCCAAGATTGATCTTAGGTCATGCTATCATTGGGTAATAATTAGAGAACAAGACATCAACAAGACTTCTTTCAGAACAAGGTATGGCCATTATGAGTTCACGGTGATGCCATTTGGGTTTTCAAATGCACTAGTTGTCTTCATGTGTCTCATGAATGGTATATTCAGGAATTACTTGGATAAGTTCATCATTGTCCTCTTGGATGATATGTTGATATATTCTAAGTCCTAAGAAGAGAATGAACAACACTTAAGAATGGTGTTATAGGTATTGAGGGAGCATCAGTTGTATGCCAAATTGAGGAAGTGCTCATTCTACCAGAAGCAAATTCATTATTTGGGGCATATCATTTTAGAGGAAGGGATAACAGTGGATCTAGAAAATATAAGGTCCATTGAAGGATGGACAACACCAAGGAATGTATCAGAGGTGAGGTCATTCATGGTCCTTGCGGGTTACTATAGGATATTTATTGAAGGATTCTCAAATATTGGACACTCAATCACTTCCTCGCAAAAGAAAGGTGTGAATTTTGAGTGGACATTGGATTGTGAAAGGAGTTTCCCACAATTGAAGCAATTATTAATAAGTCCTCCAATACTAAGGACTGTTGATCCAAATGAAAATTACATTGTATGAACTGATGCATGTAAAGAAGGATTGGGTGGAGTCCTTAGTCAGAATGGATATGTGGTGTGCTATGAATCAAGGAAGTTGAAGGAGCATGAAAGGAACTATGCTACTCATGATTTGGAGTTGGCAGCCATAGTGCATGACTTGAATATATGGAGGAAATATATCATGGGGAAAATATTTGAGTTGAGAACGAACCATAATGGTCTAAAATACTTGTTTGGATAGTCAACTCTAAATGACAAGCAAAGCAGGTGGTTAGATTCCCTCAATAGATATGACTTTGATATAAAACATATCAAAGGTAAAGAGAACAAGGTGGTTGATGCACTTAGCAGGAGGTTGTATGAGATTCATGCTACAACCATTAGCATGTGCCAATCATATTCAAAAGACAAAATTTTAAAAGTTGCAAAATAAGATTTGCAGTACATGGAAAAAAGGACAAATTTACAACAAAGTATTTTGCAGCAGAAACGTGAAAAAATACAAGTTGGAAAAGGGTGGCATTCTCATGTATAAGGGAATAATTTATGTGCCAAATTCTCAAGAATTGAAAAAACTGATTTAAAATAAAATGCATAATGTGCCTTATGTTGAACACCCAGGCTACCAAAAAACTATTGCAGCTATCAAGAGCCAATACTATTGGCCGAGGATGAAGAAAGAGGTTGCTGATTTTATTTCCAAGTGTTTGGAATGTCAAAAAGTGAAGGTTGAGAAAATAAACCTAGCTGGTTTGCTACAACCATTACACATTCATGAGTGGAAGTGGGAAGTTGTAACAATGGGTTTCATCACTAAGCTTCCTAAAACAACCAAGCAACATGATTCCATCAAGGTGGTGGTGGACAAGATTACTAAAGCTTCCCACTTTATTCCAATAAAGTTGTTGGCCCTTGGTTATGGAAATAAACGAAGAACAAGGAAGAAAAGAAAAAATTCCAACTGCATAGAAGACAGAGTAATTGTTACTAGGTCGAAGTGAGAAAAAGAGAAGAAAAGGCAGAGCAAAGTGTGAGAAAGAAATATGTTGGACAAGGAAATTGAGGATGACAGATCAAGAAGAAAGAAGGATCATGGACAACTCAACAAGAAGAAAAATCCACCATTAGATGCTTTGGAGAACCGCGTGAGAAGGAAGGAAAGCCAGGTTGGCGAAGCCCTGAAAACGCGGGTCAAGTTGACCTAGGGTTTTAGACACCTAGGGTTTTGGTATCTAAGGTTTTGACACCTAGGTTTCGGTCTAAGGATGTTGGTGAGATATTGTAATGTATAAATAAGAATCTACATGAAGGAAGGAGGTTCGATCTAGTAGTTTTCGTTGTTGTTACTATTTGTATTGTGTGATTGAGTGAGTAATATCGAGTGAGAGAGAAGTGCTGAGTAAGAGAGCCTTCTATATTGTAAGATCTTCAGCTGGGAGGGAAGATCAGTCCTGCAGTTGGGTGCACAGGAAGGGGAGAGATAGAGAGAAGAAGAAAGAAGATCTGCTAGCTAAGAGTGCAGACAAGAACTGTATGCTTCATCTTAATACATTATAAAGCACAGCTCTATGGACATAGCCATAGAGAGAGGGTGAACCACGTATTTTTGTGTTATGTGTGATTGATGCTCTATTCCTGTCATTTGATACACTGTTATTGCATTACTGTGGTAGATAGGATAAGATGTGTGGAATAGATCTAATATGATGAGTGATATATGCATGTTGTATTGTTCTAGTGTTGGATCCACTTGATCGTTCCCTTGGTTGTAGACATCTTTGTCCTGCAAATCCCCCATAGCTTCTTCAGGTGAGACTGCATCTACTTCGTAGGTGTAGCCAAAAGGGCCAGTAGTTAGGGCTTGTTGGTGCACTCTTGGAGCTGAACCCTGGGTCTACCCCTGTGCCAACAAATGGTTCCATTGCCGAGACAAGAACCTTATTGAGGGAATGTCAAGGTGGTTCCCATCAAAGACAAAGATTCAGAAGTGGATAGAGGATCAAGAGAAATACTTCGCTAAAGCCCAGAACAATAACCCTAATCTTAGTACAGAGGATTGGTTGGAGAAAGATAGCTTTACTGATCTAAATGATATTTTCTTTGGAGGAATCCATCAGGATCTATATGAGTGGTTAGCTAGGTTAGCAGATACCCAATTTGAGATCAGATCTAGACCTCCTATGGTTTGGACTTCAGTGTTGATCAAGAAGGTCAAGAGAGTTGATAACGATGTATCATGAGCAGTAGATCATTGGTTTGATAGAACCATTGGAGTGTACATCACAGATTTTGTTGTTGACAGAGTAGAGTCATATAGGCAAGCTGAGAGATATTTCTTCGAGGGGCCTAGAGGAAAATTTTTACAGTTTATGAATTTGAGAATCAAGATGCTATTGCATGAGAATAACATCTTGAAGATACAATAGATTGGTCAGATTTGAAAAAGATAATGTTCAGGAATTCGGACGGTGACAGCGACACAGAGGATGGACATACACATAGTGGAAAAGCACTCAGAGAAGTTCATCTTGCGAAGTTATTCAAGCAGAACTACAGGGACAAGGGATTCTATAGTGGAGAAGAGGCAGATCTGACAGACGAGGAGCATTCAGAACCTGTAGGGACAGAAGAAAGGGAAAGATGAAGAGCTTTTCCAGGACGAGCCAAAGACTTTAGGAACTGCGCAAACCATTGAAGTAAGTACTATTGTCCCTCCTGTTGATTCAACATCACTAAGAAATCAGAATAGTCGGAGTCACCAGAGTCCTCAAAGTAGTATTACTATCAGTTCAGCGTATACTCAGACAAGAAACCTAGGCAACTCTACGACAAATGAGATGAGAATCCCTATCTTTAGGAGAGTTGGGTTTGAATACCCTAATCAACACTGGTTCCTATGTTAAGCTCTATGGAATATTAAGAATGTCATCGACGAGGCTTTAAAAGAACCCAGTTTACCACTACCCTAAGGGACCGCGCACTTAGCTAGTACATGAAGCTTGTCTAAGGACTTTCACAGCCTAAAACGCTGAATGAGATCAAGAATGCATTGATTGCAGAGTTCAAGAAACCCAAATCAGAATCATAATGTATTAAAAATATTAAAGAGATCAGAGATTCAATAGATTCAAGACCTTAACAGGTCGAATGAATTTTCAGATCCTAGATGAATAGAACAAAGAATTGTTCATTGCTACTCTCTTACCACACATTAGAGTTCCTCTGGTGCAACAAAAGATTGCTTCGTAGGCTGAGCCATTGGAGATTGACATGAAGATAGAATCAACCCCTATGGGAGAATCTAGCTTAGGTATGAGTCAAATCTTGAGTCAGCTAACTAGTTTTTCTCTGCAGGTTGAAGATATGAAAAAAGATAAGGGAAAAGATAAAAGAGAAGACATCTGGTGTCTCAGATGTAGATCAGAAGGCCATCACAAGGAACACTTCCCCCTATTCAATGAATACTTGGCCTCTAGAGCTCTGAGCCCTTTGAAGCAAGTCACTGTTTCAGGATAAATCCGTGAGTGCGGACACAAACCGATCTCCCTCCATCCACCTGGATCTAGAACAAAATAGGACAGAATAATACACTTTCCCTAGATCTATCCTATTGAATGAACTAAGAGGTAAGGATTATGGACATACCTTATGAACACTTTCCTTATGTCTCTGTTGTTCCAAGATTTGCTCCAATTCTCTTTCACCGTCCAGATCACAACAACACAAACCAATCGAAGTAAAGACAGATTAATATATTCAATAGCTAGTCTATACATATGATCAAGGATTTATGTAATAAAGTGACATCATCTTTATGGGAAAGGGACATATTACTGTATTGAATTAATTGAAAGTGAAACTTACAACCTGAGCCTTGATGTCGTAGGTCTCCTTTCGATGGCCCCTAGCTTTGACACACACACTTGCTCATGCATGAAGAAAATCAACCACTTGTGATGACCTTGTTGTTGTCTCTTGCTGCTGTAGCATTAGTCCTCCATACAGTCTTGCACTAATTCTCCAATAAATCTCTTGCTAGTTTGCTTCTAACCTTTTCCATAAGCCATCTCCTCAATATATAGGAGAAGATATATTAGTTACTTGGATAGAAAATGATCCCAAGATATCTGGAATGCCAGTACTTTAACAACCATTCGAAGCCAACCCATCCTTCTAGAAGATTCCCTTCTAGAAGGTTCAAGATTTTTATCTTTTTCCTTCATTAAGAACATGTTCGCACCCTGCAATGAGGTATAGTGTGAATTGTTCACACTCCAGCTTAATGCAGCCTGCGAGAATCAGGCATTCTCACAGGCAAGTATATAGGCAGCCTGCGAACTATCTTTAAAATGTGATTTCTGGAAGTAGACAAGTGTAAATTTTCTCAGGAAAATGTTCTTAGTGAAGAGCTTGATTATCCATCATCATGACATTATCATGACATCATCTCGATGACCAAAATTGTGGATAACAGTCACCTTACCCTGGTGCGATGTGTGCCAAAATAGACATCGCAAAAGTATGTTCAGACTCCTACAAACTTATATTGCATGTTCTGCAAGTTCATGGGACATGATGATAGATATTGTAGGGTTTACAATCTCATGCATGAAATTTCAAGAGATGTATAAAAAATTCAAGGTGAAGTACAACAAGAAGGAAACACTATGCAGTATAACTCCCCTAGGAGAGGAAAATTCAATCCTCAGGGTGGATTTAGAGCAGGAGGACGAGAATAAGGTATGGGTCGAGGCCGAGGGAATATAATCTATTATAACTGTGCACATCTAGGACACCTAGCAAGGGACTGTCAGAACCCTTGCACCACTCTCAGCTATTGCAATTCCTTTGAGCATGTTATCGAGGAATGTCCACTATTGTTGTATAAGCTTTAGGAAAGATGAGGACCTCAACAGAACCCGCAAGTACAAATGATATACACTGAACCTCGCGGAGAAGACCCCAGAGTCATTGTTATCACTAGAGGAGGCATTGTTACAGGAGAAGATAGACTGATCCAAGGAAAGACTACATACGACTTAGGAATCAGGAAAGCTATAGAGAATACCCAAACCTTTGATGCAAAGAAAGAAAGAAAGACAAATATTTGAGGAGGCAAGAAAAGAGTTCAAAGAAGATCAAGGATCTACATCAAAGACACAGCCAGAAGTAAGGGAATATGGAATGCCTCAGGAATTTGATCAGTCTGCTTCACCGAGAGAAGGAAAAGAGGTAAGAAAGCTCATGGAATTTCTATATAATTGTATTAAGTTGATTCAGGATGAGAGCGTTGTACAAGAGCTACAAAGTTTAATCAAACGATATGAGCTAGGAAAGATAGACCCCTTACTGAATAGGAAAGAACACCAAATCACCAAGAAGAGAAGGAAAAATAAGGAATTAAACTTGAATGCTCAAATAGGAGAATATGATATAGACTATGTGGTCCTCGACTTAGGGTTAGAGGTCAATTTCATAACGAAGCAAACTTGGGCACTGATGGGAAAAACGAAGTTGATCTATTCTCCTATCAGGCTTAGGATGGCTAATCAATAAGATGTCATCCCCTTTGGATGATTGGAACATGTCCTTGTGGACATCGATGAAGTAAGAACGTTTGCATATTTTGAGGTAACTAAGATAGTTGATGACAACTGCCCTTACCCTGCACTGTTAGGAATTGACTGGGATTTCAATAACTCCATTGTGGTTGATTTAAATAAAAGGCGTATGAATTTCAAAAGAGATGGCCTTAGGGTCATTGCACCTTTAGATCCAGATGAAGGTCAACAATACACAGAACCTATCAGAGAAGAAGACCATGCATATGAACTAGAAAACATATACAAATTAATAGCCAGACAACAGGATTACATTAATCCTATGGCCGATAGAAACCTAAGCTGGAGAAGTGACAATGCATGTTCATCAGACTCAGAAGAAGCATTGGAGAACTGGTAGAATAATATGTACGAAGTATCTACAAGATTATGTGCTAGATTAACCAGAGAAGTTCGTAGGATCGACACAACAATAAGTAACTTACCCACTTTTGATGGTCAAAATCCTTTAGAAACCTTCATGTTGGACTTTGAAGAAAGTGTAGCAATGCAACAAATATTGTTGGCAATGGATGAGGCCCTGAAAGAAACCCCAACAAGATGGTTGGGGACACACAAAAACAACATGGCAGTCTGGGTACAATGTTGTACCTTGATGACAACGTGGTTCTCAACACAAGTAGAAGGCTGCAAAGTTTGATACACAGGTCGAAGCTCCCCAAAGGACCATGTGTGAGGTTGCGAAGAATCCAAGAGAAACATTCCTCGAGAGCAGTGGGTGCACAAATTCATTAACATGTTGGACACAACATCTATCAACTGGTACCTTCAAGCAAAGCTGTGCCTCATCACTATAGACTGGGAATGTATGACTCAAAATTTTGTAACCGCCTTCTTATTTGAAAGTCAATATCCTTCAGTAGATAAAGCATTAGATATTGTAAGACAGAAAATATTCGAGGAGGCATCTAACCTCCCTTTGGATCAAGAATAAGATGAATGGACTACGCCTCTCCAAAAACTTCAAGGTTGTTACAACATCAATGTTGATGAAGACGATGATCCAAGGAAGGTGAACATAGCCAAAACAGAAGGCCAAGGAGATGTGGAAGGACCAGGAGTTAAGTTACCATTCATTGGATAGCCAATCAAGATTAAAAAGGTCAATATTGGAACAGAACAGACATCGAATCTTGCAAACATTGGAGATTATTGGGATGTTTCCACCATTGACAAGATTACAGAGTTACTACATGAATATCAGGACTTGTTTCCAACCAAGTTCAGTGATATGAAGGGAATTAAAGGACTTATGGGAGAGATGAGATCCCTTTGAAGCCAGATGCAAGACCAGTAAAAAAAAGACCCTACAGATTGAACCCTAAATACAAAGAGAAAGTAAAGATTGAGCTTGAAAGAATGTTGGAAGCTAGGATTATAGAACCTATGGAAGAGTCAGAGTGTATTATCCCTATGGTGGTGCAAGACAAGAAGACAGGAGAGATATGGATCTATGTAGATCTTAGGAATCTGAATGATGTATGTTTACATGACCCCTTCCCTACGCCATTCACTGACGAAGTGTTAGATAATGTGGGAGGCCAGGAAGTATATTCTTTTACAGATGAATTTTCATGATACCATTAGATCCGGATTGCCAAGGAAGATTGCCATAAGACCAAATTTGCAACAAAATGGGGGTCCTATCAATATACAATGATGCCATTTGGATTGAAGAATTCCCTAGCCATCTTTTCCAGGGTGGTGGTCGAAGCATTCAAGGAGTTTTCCCATAAATTTCTAGAAGCATATTTTGATGATTGGACTGTTTTTAGTTTATTGAAAAATCATATTAAATGTCTAAGGCTAATGTTGGATAAATGCAGGCAATGTCAAATTTTCCTGAATCTGAAGAAATGCATCTTATTCTCACCATTTGGAGTGTTGTTAGGTCATATTGTATGCAAGTAGGGATTGTTGGTCGATCCATCTAAAATTGCCATTATAGTTGATATACCGCCTCCTACTTCAGTCAAACAACTGCGCACTGCACTAGGACATATTGGGTATTACAGGAATTTTATTAAAGGATATGCCCAGATTACAGAACCCATGGAGAATATTTTGAAGAAATATTGTCAGTTTAGTTTTACAAAAGAGTGCCAGCAGAGCTTTGACACACTAAAATAGAAAATGGTTACTGCGCCTATTTTGGTTTTTCCAAATTGGAGCAAGGAGTTTCATGTGCATGTCGATGCGTCTTCTATTGCCTTAGGAGAAGTGTTAGAAAAACATGGCAAAGGATATATTGACCATCCATTAGCCTTTTCCAGTAGGAAGCTATCAACTACTAAGATCAATTACACCACCACTGAGCGAGAAGGGTTAGCCATGGTGTATGCACTGCAGAAATTCCACCACTACTTGTTGGGAGGACACTTTAAAATTTTTACTAATCACTCCATGATAAAATACCTAGTCAACAAGCCAGTGTTGGAGGGGAGAATATGCATATGGCTTCTGCTATTTCAGGAATATGACTTTGAAATCATAACAAAACTAGGCAGAATGAACAAAGGTCCTGACCACTTCTCGAGGTTGGAACATGGAGAAGAGCCCACTATCTTGGAGGATGCACTATCGGATGCATATCTATTGGCTATTAGAAATATTGATGACCACTTTGCAGAGATAGTCCAGTTCCTCTCAAAAGGAATGCAACCTGGTGAGCATACAATTCCTCAGAAGAAACAACTAGTAGTGCGCGCTACAGACTTTTCACTAATAGTTGGACAATTATACAAGATGGGACCTGATGAGATAATGAGAATATGTGTTATGGAGGCAGAGTGACTGTTGATCCTCGTAGAAGCTCATGAAGGCATTGCAGGAGGACATTACACAGAAAAATCAACTGCACAGAAGGTTCTTAGAGCTAGTCTTTGGTGTCCTACCTTACACAGGGATGCTAAAGATTATTCCAGAGTCTGTGATGTATGCCAAAGAGTTGGGAAACCATCCAAAGGAGATGAAATTCAATTAGCACCACAAATGACCCTACAAGCGAAATGGGCCATTGACTTCGTAGGACCTATAAACCCACCAGGAAAGTGCACAGGAGCAAGGCACATAATTACAACAATAGAGTAATTGACCAGATGAGCCTAAGCAAGAGAAGTTAAGGAATGTAGTGAAACTAAAACTGTGCGCTTCATATTTGATGACATCATAACTAGGTTTGGATGCCCAAATATCCTTATTAGTGATCAAGGCACACATTTCATAAATAAAACAATTGAAGCCCTGACCAAGGAATTTACAGTCCATCATAAGAATAGCACGCCTTACCATCCACAAGAAAATGGGATAGTGGAAGCATTCAATAAGATCTTGGAGACAATGGTGACAAAGATTTGCAGTGTGAATAGGGATGACTAGGATTTAAGAGTACCAACAGTACTATGGGCCTAGAGAGCCACTTGCAAGAAGCTAATAATGCAGATCCCTTTTAAGTTGGTGTATGGTCTCGAAGCCATTATCCCAATGGAATACCTGGTACTAAGCTTAATAATTGTTGCCTTTACAGATATGGATGACACTGGCACTATTCAAAAGAGGCTTTCACAGTTGGTTGAATTGGAGAAAGACAAATTGGTTGAAGGATTTCATCAGCAGGTACAAAAGGAAAGAGAGAAGGCCTACCATGATAGGCACATCAAGAAGAAGTCTTTTAGACAAGGTGATCTAATACTGGTATATGAAAGTAAGTTCATCAAGAATCATGTGAAGCTCATAACGCATTGGCTCGGGCCATATGAGGTCTCTTATGTTACAGAAGGAGGAGCTACACAGTTGAATACTTTAATGGGAGAATGGAAGGAAGGATTAGTGAATGGGAGCCGGCTGAAGTTTTATTATGACAACCAGCTGCCTCGCAGCTCTAAGTAAAATCATAAGTAAAAGGATCTATGTACCAGGTGTAGTTGAAAATGGGTACCAGACACAAAAAAGATAGTTTTCACAGGGAAGGACAGGAGGGATGGAGAATAAAGAAAATGCGGCACTGCGCAGCCTGAAGTTGAAGTAAAATAGAAAGTTCATTTCTGAAGTGCCTCGAGATGAGTCATAGGTGAGTGTTGGGGTCCTATTGGCCCTTGGTTATGGAAATAAGCGAAGAACAAGGAAGAAAAGGAAAAATGTGAACTGCGTAGAAGACACAGTAACTGTTACTGGGTCGAAGTGAGAAAAAGAGAAGAAAAGGCGGAGCGAAGTCTGAGAAAGAAATTCGTTCGATGCGGAAATTGAGGATGACAAATCAATAATAAAGAAGGATCGTGGACAACTCAACAAGAAGAAAAATCCACCATTATATGCTTTGGAGCACTGTGTGAGAAGGAAGGAAATCCAGGCTGGCGAAGCCTTGAAAACGTAGGTCAAGTTGAGCTAGGGTTTTGGTATCTAGGGTTTTGACACCTAGGTTTTGGCCTAAGGATGTCGGTGAGATATTGTAATGTATAAATAAGAACCTACATGAAAGAAGAGGTTCGATCTAGTAGTTGTCATTGTTGTTACTATTTTTATTGTGTGATTGAGTGAGTAATATCGAGTGAGAGAGAAGTGATGAGTAAGAGAGCCTTTTGTATTATAAGATCTTCAGCTGGGTGTGAAGATCAGTCTTGCAGCTGGGTGCACAGGAAGGGGAGAGATAGAGAGAAGAAGAAAGAAGATGTACTAGCTAAGAGCATAGACAAGAACTGTATGCTTCATCTTAATACATTATAAAGCACAGTTTTGTGGACGTAGCCCTAGAGAGAGGGTGAACCACGTATACTTTGTGTTATGTGTGATTGATGTTTTGTTCTTGTCATTTGATACACTGTTATTTCATTATTGTGGTATATCTGATAATATGTGTGGAATAGATCTAAGCTGCTGAGTGATATATGCATGTTGTATTGTTCTAGTGTTGGATCCACTTGATCATTCCCTTGGTTGTAGACATCTCTGTCCTGCAACCCCCCCATATTTGCTTCGAGTGAGACTACATCTGCTTCGCAGGTGTATTCGAAAGGGATAGTAGTTAGGGATTGTTGGTGCTCTCTTGGAGCTGAACCCTGGGTCTTCCCCTATGCTAAAAAATTCTCACTCACATTCCAATCAACATTGTTGTTATTTATATGAGGGAAATTGCTCGACTGCATGGTATACCCAAGACCATTTTGACTGATAGAGACCCAAAATTTACCTCAAATTTTTGGAAAGTATTATTCAAAGGATTTGGAACCAATATGAACCTCAGCATGACATATCATCTAGAGTTGGAAGAGAAAATAGAGAGAGTAAATCAAGTGATTGAATATATGTTGAGCATGTATGTGATGGATAAACCATCCAAATGGGAGGATTACTTGCATTTGGTGGAATTTATATCAAGTATCCTTAAATATGAGCCCATTTGAATCCCTATATGACAGAAAGTACAACACATCGATAAGTTGGGACAACCCAATAGACAGAGTAGTGGTTGGGATAGAATTACTCAGGGAAATGGAAGAGAAAAGGATGAAGATAAAATAGAATTTAAAGGCTACCTAGAATGGGAAGAAAATATATGTTGATAGAGACAGAACCCATAGAGAATTTAAAGTGGGTGACCATGTGTTCTTAAAAGTAAAGGCCAAGAGAAGTTCCCTGAAATTGGGAAACTTTTCAAAGTTGGTAGCTCGTTATTGTGGGCCATTTTAAATCCTATAAAGGATTGAGCCTATAGCATACATGATTTATTTACTTGCATCAATCTGTATTCATAATTTATTCCATGTATAATTGCTTAAAAATTATGTACCTAATGCTAATCATGTCATTGATTGTAATGTGATTCAGGTGGAGAAAGAAGGTGACTTTCAAGTGTATCTAGTGTGAATATTGGATCAAAAGATCAAACAACTCTAGAATCGAGCTATAGGGCTAGTAAAGGTCTAATGTACTTGGTACGGTCTCGAGGATGCAAATTGGGAGCATGAAGAGGCCATGCAGGCATAGTATCCACATATTGTTTAAAACTATTAAAGTTTTGATTGTATATGTGTATATACTCCAATGAAGACAATGCATAAATAAGGGGGAGGGGAATGTAATACCCCTAGGTCGAACCCAAGTTGTACATATAAATGTAAATGTTTTATAGGATGGTGAGCCAGGTTGTTATAGGCCAGAATGCTTATGTGGTTATTACGTGGGGGATCTTATATGCTAAATTCCAGTGAGCCTAGTTTTGTAATATGTAAATACTCATATTATTAATAAAGTAAATCACTGATGCAGACTCACCCACAAATGAGTATGGGGGAATAAAATCCACTAGAAATGGAAAGAAGGCTTAGAGTCTAGGAAGGGGATAAGCTAGGGGGATTAATCCCAATGGAATATTATATTAGTATTCCTTAAAGCTAAAGTAATGGATATGAATATACCCTAAATTCTAAAGTAGGGACAAGGGAGTCCCTTGGGTGCCATGTGTCTTAAAAGACACATGCATATAAATATTTGGGGACATAGTGAGAAAGGGGGATTATTCCTTCATGGAGGCATTTTTGATTCATACCCAACAATACTAGACTGTAATGAGGAACCTGTACATATTGGTTAGCTTGAGAGATAGATTGAAGAAGTGAGTTTTTAGGTTCGTTGGATTGAAGAAGTGGTTTGTCAGGCCCGTGGAATGGAAGAAGTGGGTCGTTAGGCCTGTGATCATTCTCTCCATATGATCTAAATATTGGGAATTGATTCCCATGCTACCAAAATACAACTACAGGGCTCCGAGTCTTACTGTTTGGCCTATTGTTGAAGCCTTGGAAGGAAGTGGGGCAACCGAAGGATTTTTGAGCAGAGAAGGGGAACACTCCCTGGGGTGGGATAGGCATGTGCGGAGTGAGAGGCTGTAGGTTGTTAGTTTGAGTTGGAACCTATGTCTAAGTTTGTATGTTGTTAAAGAGACCTTATCTTGGTTAGAAACCCTTTACCCATGTGTAATTTATCCCTATCTCGGGGGTGAACCACTGCTGAGAGTTATGAGCATTGTGTTCTAAGGTTCGGAGGAATGTGGAAGGTATGCATGCAGTTGGTGTTTATTTCCTAAGACAAGTTTCATTAATGTTCTTATTTCAATTACTCTGTGTTTGCAATTATGAGTTTTTGTCATGGAATCCTTGTTGTTAAACTATATATATATATATATATATATATATATATATGAATTGGTATTGTTTCATGCATGTTGTTCTTATTTCTGCTTAACATTGTTCATATGCAGAATTTATTATTTAATTTAATGGTATCAAAATTTGTAATCCCATGTGGTGTGGTGTAGCTCGAGGATGGGAACATTACAAGATAAAAAAAATTGAGTCCTTGATAATGGGGATGTTACAAAGTGGTATCAGAGCTGATGATATGAGATAATTTTGTGTGACGTTGCCCAACCTTGGTGGTTGGGTATGTTATAAAATCATTCTTCATCCCAAATGAAAAACTTGATGAGGAAAAAAATAGAATTAAAATAATAATGCTCCCTCATCTATGGATAGAGGTGGCCTATCGTATCATCAAATACATCACATGTGAGGGAAAGATGAGTGTAGTTTATTATTACCACATACTATTTCACTAGCTTATACATCTTCCAAATGAGGAACCACACCAAAACCTGAGAATCCCTTACTTTCTCTTGCAATCATTAAAGGAAATGAGCCTCAAGGTACAGAAGGGAAAATAATTTTTTTTATCACATCATGGGCTCATAAAATTGATAGTTTCATATTCACTTAGACAATTAAAGCATATGATTTTGTGGCAATATTTCACAAATATGGATTTGAAAACATTTGAAGAGGCACAAGTCGCAATGATTGAGGAGGATAGGAAAAAGGGAAAATAACCTAAGAAGATCACTAGTCCCAAAATATCAAAACAATAAAAGAAGAATAAAAAGAAGAAGATGGTTGAAAAATACAAGGAAATGGTTGATGCTTTAACTGCTCTACGGACCCCCACTGTCAGCCCCTTAAAAATCATTAGTGAAAAATGGGTGCAGCCCAAAAGAAGAAGGTCCAACATAATTAGAAGTCAAAAGAAGAAAATACTAGTGCTAGCCACTCAACCCACCATTACATGCCAAGTGGAAGAGTTCAAATATTCTCCTAGTCCGAAACCACCAAAAGAAACAAAGGGAAAGGAACCTCAAGAAGAGATAATGGTAAAAGAATAAAAATCACTTGAAGGAACCTCTAAGACAAAACCCATGTGGAGAATCTCCTCTATGCAAACTTGTTAGAATTCGAGAAGGCCAATGTTGATGTCATCAAATGGAGAAGGGTGGAAGAATAAAATAAGTGGAAATAGAAAGAGGAGTATTCTCAACAATTGGAGCAACAATTCAAACTTATACAAGAAAATTTTCAAATTATGACTGTCTAGAAAGTGGAATACAACCAGAAGTTGAGAGTGGAAAACCAGAAGTTGTAGCAGAAAATGAATAAGGAAAGAAGAGAACTGCATGAGAATAATGAATAGGTTGAAATAATGGAAGATATAGTCAAGACAATAGATAAAGTGTCTACAGATATGATAGAATACAGATCCCCAGCTATGACATATACATTGTTCCTAAAACAATAGTTGCATAAGAATCAAATTTCACACTCGGATAAATTTGAAATTCAACGTTGCTACCCCCAAAGATTTATTAGATGCATATCATGGATGTAACATGGAGGAAAGATATGGATTACGGTGGGCCCTTTTTTTTGTAGGATGTTCAGTTTTGTGGAAGTATCACATTTTTGTGGAAAAGTGTAGTAGGCAGTGGAAGGATAGAAGTGGTGAAACATAGCTACAATGAGAGGAAAGCTAATTGCAAGCATGCTAGTAGTAGAAACAATTCATGCATTGAATGGACCAATAAGTAGAAAGACATATAATCCTCAAGCATATGTAGAGTGGAAGAATAATCAAGAAAATATAATCGTGGACTCAATAAATCAAGAAGCACCCAAGGAAAATCCATAAATATGGGAATATGTAATGAGAAAGAGTTACCTAGTTGTTAAGTCGACAAGTTAATTCTAATATATTTTGCTGATATCAATAAGTGTAGATGACCTTTTCTAGATTGTTTGGTCGTCAAGCTATCACCATTACTATCATTGATTCTACTATGATAAGCTATTGTAATGAATTATGGGGAATTAATTGTGCTTACATAGAAGTCTAAGATTCCATGGTGGGTATCAGATTGTTCATTATACTTTATAAGTCATGATGTGTACCATACACTCTATGTATGTTGGGTTGTGACATGATAATAAAATGAAGGATTATTCAGGCACCAAAATTTTTCATTATGTTTATGAATATTTGATATCTAAGATGCGTAAGATTTCCTGCTTTATGTAATTGGTAGTTATGATATTGTCTACAAACTCTTGTGATGTATGCACTTATATTTATGTTGCACAACATGGATTATCAAATGCACATATATGTTTAGACTTCTAATGATATAATATTTTTTCATTCAAGTATGAATATGTATTGTATTGCATTAGATCCGGTGAGGCATCCTCACTGACTCACTTTATCACACACAAGTCTCGATTGTGCTTCAGGTGAGACCTCCTTCCCTTGAGAAAGGTTGAATATTCCATCGCTACTAGACTAAAATAGAATCTTTGTTTGTAAAATCTTAGAAACATGATCTCAAATTATGCACCAAAAAATGGTTCCATTACTGGGACATGAATCTTACTAGTGATGTATAGAGGATGTCACATCACATCTTTATATCTGACATTGAGAATTGGCAGGAAATCAGGTGTGACAATTTTTCTTTTCAAGAAGATGAACTATGACAAAAAAGTGTGAGGGTTGTGAAGAGCATTGTATTTTACTAATAACCAGCAAGAGACTAGTACGAGATACTCTGGATTCGATTCCCAGAAGAAGTATTTCAGTGGCTCGACTAGTTACAAGAAGAACAATAATTAAAATATCAAGTAAAGAGAACCTATGATTGGATTTCATTTAGAAACCCTTCACCAGATAGATCATCTAATTTATAGAGTGATGGATTTTTGGATATAGACCACCTTGGAAGGTCATATAATTGAATTTTCCACTGAGAGTTACCAGTCTTTTTCAAAAGCATAGGTTGTATTTAAAGAAGGAGGCCAAGGAAGATTGTTGCAGGAAATCCCTCTTTAGATTAAATTTTTTCTTAAGGGAGAGGGGATGTTACCTATTATGGTGGAGATGGTTGTGTAAGCCCATGATCTTGGGGGGGTGGTTCGAGGTAGGGTCATGAGCCATTAAATAAGGAGTTTCGTGTGATGGGGGGTTGATGAGAGAAAACTTAAAGAAATGGATGAGCTTTGAGGAGGGTTACAGTTGTTGAAAATATGTGGTATACTCAAATGAGACAGGTTATGAAGCTATTTGATCCATCATGGAAGGAGATGGATTGTAATGGCAGTCTGCAGAAGGAATTAGAAAGGTTGTGAGAGTTGTAGAGACGTGGAAGGCTGGCCAACCGATGTTTGAAATAAATATTCGGTGAAAGTAGTGAGGGTTCTATAGGAAGAATACAAGAGGAAAGAACCTTAGAGGAACTAGAAAAAGTAGGGAGAATCGGTGCCAAATCTGAAGCAGGTGGCTCAACCAAGACCTCAAAAGGATTTATGAGATAATTATTTCTCACAACACCAAAATTTACAGGACTACACTATGAATTAGAAGGAATATTGGAAGATCAGGTGACCCCCAGATTAAATAACTATATTCTTTCAATGAAGGACCCAGCCCCGAGTTTCTTAATCCGCCAGTTCCATATGAAAATTTGGTAATCTCTTTAATTAATATTTCTATAGGTTAGGTTGTGTATAACCCATCTCATACAGGAAGTTCAAGCAGCAGTAGTAATAACAGTGTGGCGAGTAATTTAGCTATTTCACAACCAAGACCTTCAGGATTTATTTTGATAGGATCCCCAAGTTATCTGATGGAAAATAAACATGCAGGATCCCTCACTCGATACCTAGAATTTTTGGATAAAGGTGATGAGGATGTCGAACAACATTAGTTCCTTTGTGAGGTCATTTCAAGGTCGTGTGGAACTTCAGATGCTAACAAACTAGTCGAGTTTCAGGCCACCTTGAGAGGTTGTTCTTTAAAATGGTATATGAAATCCATTGAACAAGGGAATCCTCAAGGACATGTTTTGACTCTTTCTCAAGTCAAATAGTGGTTCATAGTAGAATTATGCTTACCCTAGTAAGAACAACATGCCCTCTCTTAGTTGTGGGAGATCAAATAGAGAGATGGTGAGTCTTCCTTGGAATATAACCAAATATTTAAATATGTGATAGGGAAATTGGAAAACCCCATCCACGAAGACCACCAACAAGAATGGTTTATATAGGGACTGTAATAATTGACCCATATACCATTAACAAGAATGGTTTATATAGGTAAAGCCTTAGAAAAAGCGATGGAAATTGAAGCAATGGTTGGCTACCTAGGAAGCTTAAGGGTTATGAGAGCAATTGAAGACACTCATATTACACAAGTGCAAGGCCATATTTTGGAATTAACCGAACATATTCAAGAGTTGAGCCTCCCTAGGGTAGGTCAACTACATATATGGTGTACCAGATACTACACCAAGGGTCATACAGTGACATGATGTCCTATATCAAGGGGTGTATGACCCTCTCAAAACCCAAAGGTGCCTCCATAAATAGGACCATTGAGAGGGGTCACACAAGTTTCCACTACAATGACATTTCATAGCCTCGTGAAGTACCACACTTTCCCAAATCACCAAGGAGGCCAGAGGGGTGAATATTGTGAAATGTTTTGAAGCCATGGTCACTCCCCTTGACATTATCCAATCCTACAAAAGTGTTCACATGTTCCAAATATGTTATACTATGAATTATATAGGTCACCCACCCACACCACCAAGTAGTGTCATGCCCTGGATTCTCTTGTGGATAGGTTGGACATATATTCATTTAGGGTCGACAAAGCTCCACAAGGGTTTGTAGGTGGACGCAAAGGTTGAGGATGTTTTAGAGGTGGATGAACTAGTGAGAGAGGGCTAGCTTAATGATATAATTGTGATGAGAAGGGACATATCTCTAGAGACTTTCCTCTTCTGAGATGACCTTGGTGTGCCCACTATAGAAACAACACCCATGCCACCGAGGATTTCCCTAAGTTAATTGTAGAGTGGGAATATCATTCAAGGAAAAAAGGCACCAATCTTATTAATTCTGAGCCCCTACCCATCACTAAGAAAAGGAGCCCAATATTAATATCATTACTTGAGGAGGGACAAGGACTAGTGTTGATCTTGACAATACCAATAAAATTAATATTCATAAAGTGGTATCAATGGATGTTAAGTATGATCCCCAAAGGAAAAATGAGTTATTCCATAACATTGTAGAAATGTTTCCACAAATGTATAAACTTTCCATATCAACATTTGTAGATTCAAGTGTTGAATTCCAACTAAGAGTTGCGGAAAACATGTTAGTTCCAAAGAACCTTCCAAACAACATCACAAAATATTATTGAACTACGATTCCAAATTTTTTTCCATATTTTGGATGATGAAAAACTCACTAAAAAGTTGTTGTTATGAGGGAAAAAATCTCTATGGCCAAGGGTAAACCACAAAATACAGGTATGACAGCAGAAATCAACTCAATTCCAACATATGCTATATAAACTAATGTGCAAGATAAGAAAGAGGCCTACCTCGATCCAACGTTTGATGATGTTCCATTGTTGAGAACTTCAACCCAAAGCTTTATACCTGCAGTAAGTTCTTAACAGACGAGCAAAGAAAGTATATAGTGATGATATAAAGGGGTTAGCACATCATATAGCATAATCCATTAATAAATATTACAAATATGCCCATGGATAATAATCATATATTTTCAATACACCAATAGGACGGGAAAGGAGTATTTCTATTAATAATTGATCAACACAAGTGACAACATTATAGACTTTCGTGTTGACACAGGTCGAAACCAAGGAACCAAGTTCCTTCCAACTGGGTCTCTACCACTTCAATCCTCCACCAAAGGCAAGCTCATAGGAGAGATACAATGAGGTTATCTAAAAAATAAGGAAAGAGCTTGGGGGTTGAACATTGTGTTCGGACTTGAGGGACAAAGGGATGCAGAGTCAATATGAAGTAATTTCTCTAGAGTAACTTTTCTCTCAAAGTTGAATGCTTTCTCCTCTTTTCCATAGCTCGAAATTGTGCTCTTATAGCCTTCATGATGCAACCTAAGGGTGGAGTCGGAATGTTTCTAGTATATGGAAGGTCAAGGATCCGATATCTTCTGTCGTAACATGGAAATCCGACTTTATTTTGTATTTTCTAGCACAAATCCTGATGTACATGGGCTATAGTGGAGCAGCCAGTGTATACGCATATTGTATAGTAGATAGGGAGCATATATGTGGAAAAATGTATATTTTTGGCTCTAGATTCATCAAAAAGGGATGATAAGTCTGCATATGGAAATGGAAAAAGGACCTTTGTGCAAGATAGAAATGGTGAGGCAAATATTGCTATAACATAAGCCCCCTAATGTGTGAGATCAGAGGAGTATCTGCAATGGTCGAAATACATTATAAATAACCCAAAAGTGGAGTGGTAGAGAACCAGCTGGATAAACTCAATTGCTCATTACATTCTGTACTGACCTTGCATACATGGCTACCAAGAATACAATGCAAATCCATGTGGAAAATATACCAAACAAGTTTTCATGGCCATGAATAGGAAAATACAAATGTGGTTGCATGCCAAAAGTTGTCATAGTCATGAACAAGGCCCAGTGAAACCAGTCTCAAAATCAATCTGAAGATATATGTATACCATGGAGTACAATCTAATCTCCCATGATCACTGAAGTCGAATAGGTACTGGTCCAATCAAAAGGAAGCAACAACTTAGGAAAGTTGCGGCCATGTAGTGATGTATTCAAGTCTTCTACACTATCTGCCATGGGTGCAAGTCTACATCATGTGAATAAAGGAGTTGAGGTTGAACATAATGAGACATCGTTTGATTACCAGTCATTGAGGCATATCATTAACAAATGCAAGACAACCTACCAATAATGAAAGTAGGTATCAAGGCACTGAGTACATTCCTACAAGTGTGAATAAAGGATTTGAGGTCGAACACTTGAGAAATATGTTGATCAGGAGACATTGATGTATTCCCATATGTCAACAATGAGAGAGCCTGCCACTGATGACTGCAAGCCTCAAGGTACTCATAAAACTCTAGGTCTTGTATACAGAATAAATGAGTTGAATTCGATAGAAAGAGACCCACTAAAAGGAGAAAATTAAGGCATCTCTCCTCAGTTAGCACGAGGAACAAAGTAGGAGCTTCATGATTTGGTGGAGATCAGATGAAGAACATGTTCATGAACCAACGACCCTGTGCATCTTTCGCGTGTACCAAATGAAAGAGGTATATGAAAAATACCCTATGAATAGTAGCCAATGATGAAAATTGTTGATAAAGGCGAGGATACCACCAATAAGGCTAATGGCATCCAAGACACTACATGAATCCCAAAGTGTGAATAGATGTCTTTCCATCAAACACAAGGGAAACCACCCAGTCAACGACCAATAATGAAATGTCAATTGTTGGGTTCAAGGTGACCTACCAATGATGAAAGTAGGGATAGGATGCATGATAAGACCATAGTGTCATGTGATTCTGAGACAAACTGAGGATATGGCCGACATGCAAAGTCAATATTTCTGAGGGGTGGACGACACAAGTTGATAGAATTCCTTTGAACAAGAGCATAAGACATATGGTGACTCTGATAGCATAGACTTAATGATGTGTCTATTAGATGCAGGAGGCATCAATAACGTTCTCTATAGGGACTAGAAGAGTAACCAACCGATAGAGAAAATTTTGTAACGAGATCGGCTTCCTAAGGCCATGCTAATCCCAAAATTATGATGACACAGGGACTCAATAACTTTGTTCTGTATTCAAAGGTGATACGACTGCTACCAATTATAATATAGTATTCCCTTCTCACCCATATTTTTTTGTTTTTTCATAAAAAATGAATACTATGATACAGAGGAGAAAATGAGTGTCACAAGTAAGCAAAAATAGTTCCAGCAGTGGAGTGTACCTATGATTAATGCAAGAAAATGCATGCAGGATATGGACACTTGGGGTGATGTTCCCTCCAGGGTATAGGGTGTCAAATTGCGAAGGATATAAACAAGGCTCTTCTTGGTTGAGGATGCAAAAACTGCTTATGCAACGGTTTATAATGCAAAGCGAGAACCAGCTAAAGGCTCAATACTGCAAGCGAGGGCATGAGATGCAATCACAACTTAACGCCAAAAAATATCCTTTTTTATGTCTTTTAGTATACTTGGTGTGAAAAAGGGGTAAACTTGTGCCAAATAGACATCTTTTCAAATCCAATTTACAAGTGTGAAAAATACAAGTTCACTTGGAAATATTTTCTATTTTTGATAACGAGTCGAAAAAGAGCTTAACTAAGACTCATGACCTTTCAAATCCAATTTAATGAGTGTGAAAGGGAAAAATCACTCAGCAATCTTTTCGGTTCTTAGAAAAGTCGGAAAAGATCTCAACTAAGACTCATTTTGCTGTCTTAATCAACATGTAAAGGGGGAGGCCAAGGCTCCCATCTCGGTCTTCTGCGGAAAGTCAATATCTCACAGATAGCTGACAAGAGTTTGGGAAAACCTAGAGCTCTCCAAGTCGAGGAGGAGAAAGTGCTAATGAAGGATACAGTCTCTGTGATGGTTTGGATAATGTCTCTTAATGGAAAAGACATAGGTGGGGGAATGGGATGCCTCATTAGGTTGTCCCAATCGAAGGGAACCTCATCAAGATTTGGAGGGAGAGCATTCGGGGGAAGAATAAATCTCTCTTGTTCAGAAGGGGGAGGATTCAAAATGTTGATGAAATGACTGAAAGGTGTATCACTCTCTTCAGGGAGAGTAGGGTTGACTAGTGATTGCACTGGTGTGGCCACTTCTTCAATTATAGGTTGAAGAGGATGCATAGTAACGGGGGCAAGAGATGCTTCACCCTCGACAAAACGGGTGAGGTTGGGGGAAGATTGCATCGATGGAACCACCAAGATGATCAAAGGAGAAGTGGTGTGAGGAGAAACCACGAATGCCTCAAAATATGAAAGGCTCTTGGGTGAGCCCCATGCTTTTGATATCTCGACAGTAGCTGGGCACAAACAAGTAAGGTGACTTCCTTCCCAAGTATTGCAAAGAAATTTAGGCTTACGTCTGAGACATCTAGGCTTATCGATGTTACTAGCAAAGGAAAGAGAGTAATCCTCTGTATGGTGAATAGAGGCGGGAGGCGTGACACGACTATCATTTGGGGTAAAAGGGATGGTTCCCCCAATATAATTGGCAGAGGTTGGGGGAAAGATGTCGACATAATTCATAGAAAATGTTGACCCATCTCCGACATGACTAGTAGAGGTGTTGATGGATCACCATTATGACTAACAGTAACTAGGCTAGCTATAGATTGTGGCATTTGATTGCAAGGTCTAGGAAAAGATTGATTCTGAAACATTGTAGATGAGAAAGGATCCTGGTGTACCCCCTATCCTAGCCCAAAAAAGTGGTGGCCAATGCCAAAATGGTCTGAAGAGGTTTGGACGGGCGTCATCACTGAGGTATGTGAAGAGACCGACGTATGGTAATAATTATTCGAGTGAGGATATATGTTTCCCCCTTGCAAAGGGGTCTCATAAAGAGGGTAGCTTGAACCGTAAAATTGATTCTCCTCATATGAAAGACCTAGGGGTACTTGAGGACCTGTCATGGAAAAAGTGTTCGAATGAACTGACATGGCGGATGAAAGATACATGGGTGGGATGTAATAAGTGGGATAAGCACCCATATGAGTACTGGCTCCTAAAATAGCATATCTAGAATTGGATCCATAAAGGGGAAGGTTCCATTCTCCCATGGGGACATGAATCATGTCGAACACGGAAATAGGCATCGGAGCCATGGTGCCCCTAGATCCAATGCTAGGATTCATATGTGTGGGCTAGGGATAGGATTGCATAGGGGAAGGCATATCAACATAAAAATGACTAGGTACCCAAGGCATGGACTGAGTGTTGTAGTTCTGCATACCATTGTAAAAAGTGGAAAGGTCCATCCCCATGAAATGAGCGGGCATCATGGGGTGGTTAGTAGTGAATGAGGAAGCAAAATAAGATCCACGGTCCATAATGATGAAACCCAAAATAGAATCCTAAGGCCAATTACTAGTAGTCAAAGAGAATACCAAAATGTCAAACGTCCAATATGCATGCAAACAGGCTAAAGTGGTTGAGTGGCCTCCCTCGCTAAAGAAGGTATGCCTCATCCAAGAGGGACTTGAGACTCCGTACTAAATTTTGGAGGTAACATAATAAGTTATAGAGGCCCTCGTGGTCTTAACAACTAGTCGGTCAGATTCCCCCCGGAGAGGTAATCCTCCATAAAGGCTGTGTGTTGTCTGACCCCTATCTGACCCAGAGTACAAGCAGAATAACCCCTGCAAGTAACCTATGAGATACCTAAGTCAAGAAACTAATAAACCACTGTATAATCGATGCACAAGCGAGGATTCATAAGTCTGGATCACCATATGAGCAGGGTAACAAAGCCCGAAACCTTGAAAGAACCACCTCTCACAAAGGTATGGGTACTAGCAATATCCCCAAATATGAATAAATCCACAGAAATATCCCTGACACTAGGTGAGTATCCAAGGGTTATCCCTTCAACTAACTTCGCGCGACCTCATGATAAACTCCGGTGTGAATGGAGCCTCTTGATTTTACCAATTATATAATGGACTTCTCAACTCCTTGTCTCATACACATATGTTGATTTAATTTCCTTGGAGAAGTTTACTCACAAAAATCCTATTCCAAGGCACTAAATCCTAGACTAGTTTGTGCACCCTAAAACTAAAATCGTGACTAATCAATTTTAGTTTAAAGTGTAAATTTTATTGGATGTGATTACTCAAAAGGGTATGGAAGCAAAACTCATGATGTTATGACTCTGCAAGAAAATGAATATGAATATAATGCAAAGTCTATCTTTAACTTTTCAATGAATGATATGCTAATAAAAACAGTGCAATTTTCAATTTCAACTCTACAATTCGAAGTAAAATTCAATCTCTCGCTAAATGGACTAAGATAATGATAAAGGTTCAAAGACAAAAATGCTAACCAATGCAAAATGCCTATTTTTTTGTATTTTCAATATATCAAAGAGAAATTGGATGGATTGAAAAGCAACCTAATATATAAATTCTACTGTGTATAAATGAAATAACTCAAGAAGAATACCAAGCAACTAAGAAAATAGCTCAGGGTTCAAGGACAACCAAAAATGAAAAACAAAGAGAAATACTACGCCCAAAAATTGAACTCCCAACAAGTTTCCTGTCAACCCAGAGAATCTCAATAGGAACTACAGAGACCTGAGAAGGCTCAACAATCATCAAATTCCACCCAGTAATCAGTCAACCAAGGAACCAAGCAAAGGAAAGTGGTATACGTGACTGTTCAGGAGAACAAAGCGTATATACGCATATTGCAGTGGGACATCAAGTGAGATATGCAATTATCAAGGAAAAAGGAGCATATAGGCTTTAAAACAATGCCAGGAAAAGGCAAGAAGGTTGAAAACTCAGACCCAGAGTGAACATAATCCATCAAGCAGCGATGTGACAAGAAACACAAAGGAAAAAGAGAAATGTAAGAAGAAAAAGTACTTCAACCCTTAGAAGGAAGATATCTCCCCAGTGGAATTTCCATTTCTATTACGAGGGAAAAGTTCTCTATGGCCAAGGGTAAGCCACAAAAAATAGGTATGACTGTAGAAATCAACTCAATTCCAACATATGTTATATAAACTATTGTGAAAGACAATACAGAGGCCTACCTTGATCCAACGTTTGATGATGTTCCACCGTTGAGCACTTTGACCCAAAGCTTTATACCTCTAGTAAGTTCTTAATAGGCAGGCAAAGCATGTATATAGTGATGATATAAAGGGGTTATCACATCATCTAGCATAATCCATTAATAAATATTACAAACATGCCCATGGATAATAATCATATATTTGAAATACACCAATAGGATAGGAAAGGAGTATTTCTATTAATAATTGATCAGCAGAAGTAACAACATTACACACTTCTATGTCAGCACGGTTCGAAACCAAGGAACCAAGTTCCTTCCAACTAGGTGTCCACCACTTCAATCCGCTACCAAAGGCAAGCCCATAGGAGAGAGACAATGAGGTTCTCTCAACAATAAGGAAAGAGCTTGGGGGATGAACACTGTGTTCAGACTTGAGGGACAAAGGGATGCAGAGTCAATATGAAGTAATTTCTCCAGAGTAACTTTGCTCTCAAAGTTGAATTCTTTCTCCTCTTTTCCATATCTCGGAATTGTGCTCTTATGGCCTTCATGATGCAACCAAAGGGATGATTCAGAATGTTTCTAGTATATGGAAGGCCAAGGATCAGAGATCTCCTGTCATGACATGGAAATCCGACTTCATTTTGTATTTTCTGGCACAAATCCCTATGTACACGGGCTATAGTGGAGTAGCTAGTGTATACGCATATTGTATAGAAGATAGGGAGTGTATATGTGGAAAAATGTATAATTTTGGCTCTGGATTCATCAAAAAGGGATGATAAGTATGCATATGGAAATGGAAAAATACCCTCTGTGCAAGATAGCAATGGTGAGGCAAATCTTTCTATAACAGTTATGGAACATGCTTAGGGGGACTTTGGAGGCTGAAGGGAACCTAGAGGAGCCAATTGTTGCTAATTTTTTGGAGAGACATACAGGTAGAATACAGAGGAGGAAGAAAATATATGACAAAGTATTTAGACTAAATTCCCATATCGATCACTACGAGATTAGTGATTTTATGATAGATTTGGGATCCAACTTCAACATACTATCAAAGAAAACTTGGGAAGCCATGGGTAAGCCTAATCTTGTTTATTCACCTATTAAATTGTGCATGGCCAATCAGTACTATATCTATCTTGTAGGGAGGCTAAAAAATGTATAAGTGGACTTAGTTGGTGTTAAAACATTATCAAACTTTGAGGTCATAGAAATGATGGGAGAGAAGGATCCATATCTCGCTCTATTGGGTATCGATTGGGAATATGAAAATTACACTGCTATAAATCTCAAGAAGGAAATCATGACCTTTGAAGTGGATGGTATGAAAGTAACCCAAACTTTAGAACCTTACCAAGGTCCTCGATATATGGATCCACTCGATGAGAAAATGGAACCTAATGTCTTGGATTAAATCTACACTATGACTACAGGGATGCAAATAGATTACATTAACTATATTGTGAATGGATCAATAAGTTGTCCAAGTATTTAGTCTATAGGTGAAGATTCCAAAATCTATTTTTATAACTGGAAACAAGGAAGATATGAGAACTTCTCAAAGTGTTACATGACTATTGAAGATTCTAGGTGGGTTGGATCATAGATTAGAGAACACCCTTTTTGTGATGTCTCTTCAAATTTAGGAATCTTTGTTGTTGATTTGGAGGATAAATTTGCACCAGACATACTTGATATTACCTTAAATTCATCTCCATCTAGGTGGTGGGATAACCATAGGGTACTTTGTCTTATTTATATGAATCAAATCATTCCATCCAATATCACTTTATTCCCCAATCACAGGTTACTCAACCAAATCAAGATCAAGAACCAAATAGTCAGACCTCAATTTTGGTATCATACGATGGGTCCTCTAATCCAAAGAATCATGTTGCATGTTATATTCATTTATGTGAAGATGTGAAACTTCCTTCTCCATTTTGGGTGCATCAATTTATTCATTATTTGGGACAAATTCCAACCTCTTTGTATGTGAATGAGGAGGATCGAGGAAAAACCGCTTGTTGTGAAGTACTTCAAAACTAGTTTTACCAAGATTTCTCATTCTCTAGTAAGTCTCCTAAAATCACCTTAGCTTTGCAAAATATTAAGAAAATTATATTTACAAATTAATTTAAAACTCTACATATACCCATAGTCTGTTTTGAACATGAATACCTACTTCATCATAGTCTTTACCCATACCATGTACGAATACTTTTGACTTCTAGTAAAATTGATGAAGACCCAAGAGACCTCAAAGGCCTCGATGATCTTAGGCGTTTGACATTTTGTTGGCCCTTGGTTAGGAAAGCAAGTGAAGATCAAGGAAGAAAAGGAAAAATGAAAACTTCACACAAGACACAATGACTGTTATTTGGTCGAAGTGAGAAAAAGAGAATAAAATATGGAGCGAAGTTCGAGAAAGCAAGCCATTGGATGAGGAGATCAAGAATGACGGATAAGCAAGAAAGAAGGATCGTGGACAAGTCAACAAGCAGAAAAATCTAACATTGGATGCTTTGGAGCACCGCGCGATGAGAAAGGAAAGACAGCCTGGCGAAGCCCCGAAAATATGGGTCAAGTTGAGCTAGGGTTTTAGACACCTAGGGTTTTGGTATCTAGAGTTTTGACACCTAGGTTTTGGCCTAAGGATGTCGGTGAGTAATTGTAATATATAAATAAAGGTCACGGGGACCTAGTTTTGGGTTGTTTTTGTTTGTTCAATATTATTGTTGAGTTAGAAGTATTGTTGTGTGAGAGATTACTATAGTGTGAGAGAGAGAAGTGCTAAGTGTGAGAGCCTTCTAGTATTGTAAGATCTTCAGCTAGGTGCGAAGATCGATCCTGCAGCTGGGTGTGCAAGAAGGGGAGAGAAGGAGAGGAGAAGAAAGAAGATATTATAGCTAAGAGTGTAGACAAGAATTGTATGCTTCATATTAATATATTATAAAGAATAGTTTTGTGGACGTATCCCTAGAGAGAGGGTGAACCACGCACATCTTGTGTTGTGTGTGATTGGTATTTTATCTCTGTCATTGATATATTGTGATTGTATTACTATTTTAGATCTGATAAGTAGATGTGCATAATAGATCTAAGCTGATAAGTGATATATTAATGGTGTGTTGTTCCTGTGTTAGATCCACTTGATATTCCCCTTGGTTGTAGACATCCCTATCCTACAATCCCCTCATAAATGCTTCGGGTGAGACTGCATCTGCTTCGTAGGTGTTGCCAACAGGGCCAATAGTTAGGGCTTGTTGGTGCACTCTTGGAGCCAAACCCTGGGTATTCCCCTATGCCAAAAAATGGTTCCATTGCCAGGACAAGAATATTCTTGAGGGAATGTCAAGGTGGTTTCCATCGAAAAAATAGATTCAAAAGTGGATAGAGGATCAAGAAAAGGACTTTGCTGAAGCCCAGAATAAGAACCCTAATCTCAGTATAGAGGATTGGTTGGAGAAATATATCTTCACTGATATACACAAAATCTTCTTTTGGGGAATCCATCAGGAGTTGTATGAGTGGCTAGCTAGATTAGCAAATACCCAGTTCGAGATTCGATCTAGACCTCCTATGGTTTGGGCGTTGGAGCTGATCAAGAAGGTCAAGAGACTTGATAATGTTGTATCACGAGGAGTAGATCACTGACTTGATAGCACCATTGGAGGGTACATGACAAAGTTTGTTGTTGACAGAGTAGAGTCATACAACCAAGCTGAGAGATATTTCTTTAAGGGACCCAGAGGAAAATTTTTACAATTCCTGAAGTTGAGACTCAAGATGCTATTGCATGAGAAGAACATCTTGAATATACAATAGATTGGTCAGATATAGGAAGGATAATGTTCAAGAATTCGAATAGTGACATCGACACAAAATTTGGACATATGCACAGTGGGAGAGTATTCAAATAATTTCACCTTACGAACCTGTTCAAGAAGAACTATGGGGAGGAGGATTTCTATAGTGGAGACAAGGCAGATCTGATGGACGAAGAGCATTCAGAACCTACTGCGATAAAAGAAGGAAAAGATAAAGAGCTTTGTCTAGAAGAACCTGAAACCTCAGAAACTGTGTAGACCATCGAAGTAAGTACTGTTATCCCTCTTATTGATTTAGTAGTATTAAGAAACCAGATTAATCCCAATCACCAGAGTGTCCAGGGCACTGTCAATAGTAGTCCACCACACATTCAGTTAGGAACCCTACAAAGATCTATGGCAGATGAGATGAGGCTTCCTATTTTTACGGGAGATGGATCTGAAGATCATGATCAACACTGGTTCCTATGTGAAGCCGTATGGAATATTAAAAATGTCACCGATGAAGATGTCAAAAGAACATAGTTCAGTACCACTCTAAGGGATCACACACTGAGATGGTACGTGAAGCTTGTTCAGGGACTTTCAAAACCTAAGCCACTGAATTAGATTAAGAGTGTGTTGATTGCAGAGTTCAAGAAACCCAAGTCAGAGTCACAATGTATTACAGAGCTGAAAGAGATCAAGCAAAAGGTGGTCAAAATTGTTTGGGAGTTCGATCAGAGATTCAAAACCTTAACAGGTCATTTGGCTTGTCAAATCCCATATGAACAGAACAAAGAATGGTTCATTGTTGTGCTCTTGCCACACATCAGAGTCCCTCTGATGCAACAGAATATTGCTTCACAGTCTAAGGCACTCAAGATTGATATGAATCTCAAATCAACCCCTATGGGAGAATCCATCTCAGGTATGAGCCAGATCTTGAGTCAGCTATCCAGTTTTTCTCTAAAGGTCGAAGACATGAAGAAAGATAAGGGAAAAGATAAAAGAGAAGACATATGGTGTGTTAGATGCAGATCAAAAGGCCATGACAAGGAACATTATCCCCTATTCAATGAATACTTGGCTTCTGGAGCTCTGAGCCCTTTGAAACAATTCACCTTACCTTGGTGCGAGGTATGCAGAAACAAACATCGCCCTGGTGAGTGCTACTACATGCAAAAGTATGTTCAGACACCCACAAATTTGTATTGCACATTTTGCAAGTCTATGGGACATGATGATAGGGATTGTAGAGCTTACAATCTCATGCATGAAAGGTCGAGAGACATATATGAGATTCAAGGCAAAGTACCATAAGAAGGGAACACTACGCAGTATAACTCTCCTGGGAGAGGAAACTTCAATCCTCGCGATGGATTTAGAGGAAGAGGACAAGGAGGAGGGATGGGTCGAGGTCATGGATAGATCATCTATTATAACTGTGCACAACCAAGACACCTCACAAGGGATTGTCAGAACCCTTGTACCACTTGCATCTACTGCAACTCGTTTGAACATGCTATAGAATATTGTCCTCTACTGCTAGCTAAGCTTCAGGAGAGATGAGGACCTCAGCAGAACCTGCAAGTGCAACTGATATATGCTGAGCCTTGCAGAGAAGACCCTAGATTCATTGTTATAACCAGAGGAGGCATTGTTACAGGAGAATATAGACTGAACCAAGGGAATATTACAAAATACTCAGGAATGAGGAAGGCTAAAAAGAAGACACAAATTTTCAATGCAAAGAAAGAAAGACAAACGTTTGAGGAAGCAAGAAACAAATTTAGAGGACCCTAGGGTTATTCATCAAAGACAAGACTAGAAGTGAGAGAATATGGAATGCCTCTGGCATTTGATCAGTCTTCTTCACCGAAAGAAGGAAAAGAGGTAAGAAATCTCATGGAATGTTTGTATACTTGTATTAAGTTGGTTCAAGATGAAATCATTGTACAAGAGTTACAAAATTTAATCAAACAATATGAGCTAAGAATTATAGACCCCTTACTGAATAGGGTGGTACACCAAATCGGTAAGAAGAGAAGGACAAACAAGGAATTTCATTTGAATGCTCAAATAGGAGAGTATGAGATAGACTACGTAGTCCTCGACAATGAGATAGATTACGTAGTCATCAACATAGGATCAGAGGTCAATGTCATGATGAAGAAAACTTGGGCACTGATGGGAAAACCGAAGTTGATTTATTCCCCTATCAGGATTAGTATGGCTAATCAAAAAGCTGTAAGCCCTTTTGGCAGGTTAGAACATTTCCATGTGGACATTGATGGAGTAAGAAAATTTGTAGATTTTGAGGTAATTGAGATAGTTGATGACAATTTCCCTTACCATGCGTTGCTAGGAATTGATTGGGCCTTTAATAATTCCATTGTGGTTGATTTAAAGAAGAGACATGTGACTTTTGAAAAATATGGCCTTATGGTCATCACACCTTTAGATCTAGATGAAATTCAGTGGTACACAGAACCTATCAGAGAACAAGACCACGTATATGCACTAGAAAACATATACAAGCTAATAGCCAGACAATAGGATTACATTAACCCCATAGATGATGGAAACTTAAGTTGGCGAAGTGATAGCACATGTTCATCAGACTCAGAAGAATCACTAGAGAAATGGAAGAATAAGATGTATGAAGTATCTGCAAGAATATGTGCTAAATTAACCAGAGAAGTTTGTTGGATTGGCACAATAGTCAACAACTTACCCACCTTTGATGGTCTTAATATTTTAGAAACATTATTGTCAAACTTTGAAGAGAGTGTACCAATGAAACATATATTATTGGTGATGGATGAGGCCTTGAAAGCCACACCAATGAGATGGTGGGGGGCACACAAAAGTAACATTACAGAGTGGATACAGTGTCATAGCCTGATGACCGGGCGCTTCTCAGCACAAGTAGAAGGCTGCACAGTTCGATACATAGGTCGAAGTTTCCCAAAGGACCATGTGTGAAGATGTGAGGAATCCTGGAGCAACATTTCTCAAGAACAATGGGTACACAAATTCATCAACACGCTAAACACGACACCTATCAACTGGTACCTTCAAGCAGAGATGCACCTCATCACTACAAATTGGAAAGGTATGACTCGGAATTTTGTAACCACCTTATTATTTGAAATTCAATATCCTTCAGTAGATCAAGCACTACAGATTGTGAGACAGAAAGTATTTGAGGAGGTATCTATCCTTCCCTTATAAGAGGAAGAGGATGAATGGACTGCACCTCTCCAAAAACTGCAAGGCTGTTACAACATCAATGTCGATGAAGATGATGATCCAAGGGAGATGAACATTGAAGAAACAGAAGGGCAGAGAGATGTGAAAGGACCAGGGGTGGAGCTACCATTTATTGGACAGTCGATTAAGATTAAGAAAGTAAATATTGGAACAGAGCAGACACCAAAGTTTTCAAATGTTGGATATTATTGGGATGCTGCTACCATTGAAAAAATTACAGAGTTACTGCATGAATATCAAGACTTGTTTCCAACCAAGTTCACTGATATGAAGGGAATTAAAGGGCCTCTAGGTGAGATGAGGATTCCTTTGAAGCTAGATGCTAGACCAGTCAAACAAAGACCTTACAGACTAAACCCTAAATATAAGGAGAAAGTCAAAATCGAGATCGACGGAATGTTGGAAGCAAGGATTATAGAGCCTGTCGAAGAGTCAAAGTGAATAATCCCTATGGTGGTGCAAGACAAGAAAACATGAGATATCAGGATATGCATAGATCTCAGGAAGTTGAATGATTCTTGTTTACATGACCCCTTCCCTACACCATTTACTGATGAAGTGTTGGATAATGTGGGAGGCCAGGAAGTATATTATTTTACAGATGGATTTTCAGGATACCATCAGATCCGGATTGCCAAGGAAGATCGCCACAAGACCACATTTGAAACATAATGGGGATCCTATCAGTATATAGTGATGCCATTCGGATTGAAGAATTCCCCAACCATGTTTTCCAAGGTGGTGGTAGAAGCATTCAAGGAATTTCTTCATAAATTTCTAGAAGCATATTTTGATGATTGGACTGTTTTTAGTTTATTGAAAAATCATATTGAATGTCTAAGGCTAATCTTGGATATGATTAGCAGGTTGTGTCAAATTTCCTTGAACCTAAAGAAATGCATTTTCTTTTCACCATTTGGAGTTCTGTTAGGTCATATTGTATGTAAGCAAGGATTGTTGGTAGATCCATCGAAGATCGCCATTATAATTTATCTACCCCCTCCTACTTCAGTTAAGCAGTTGCGCACTGCACTGGGACACACAGGATACTAAATGAAATTCATTAAAGGATATGCTCATATTACAACACCAATGGAGAATTTGTTGAAGAAGGATTTCCATTTTAGTTGGATAGGAGAATGCTAGCAGAGCTTCGACACACTGAAACAGAAAATGGTTACTGCACCTATTCTGGTTTTCCTAGACTGGACCAAGGAATTTCATGTGCATGTCGATGCGTCTTCCATTGCTTTAGGAGTTGTGTTAGCACAACTTGGAGGAGGAGATATTGACCACCTGTTAGCCTTTTCTAGCAGGAAGCTATCAACTACTGAGATTAATTACACCACTATAGAGTGAGAAGGGTTAGCCATGGTGTATGCATTGCATAAATTTTGCCACTACTTGTTCGGAGGACACTTCAAAATGTTTACTGAGCACTCCATGCTGAAATACCTAGTCAACAAGCCAATGTTGGGGGGAAGAATATGAATATGGATTCTACTATTTCAAGAATATGATTTTGAGATCATAGTAAAGCTAGGGAGAATGAACAAAGGTCCTGACCACTTGTCAAGGTTGGAACATGGTGAAGAGCTGACTAGTTTAGAGGATGCACTGTCGGATGCACAACTATTAACCATTAGAAAGAGCAATGAACACTTCACAAAGATAGTCTAATTCCTATCAATAGGAATGGAACCTAGTGAGTACAGAATTCCTTAGAAGAAACAACTAGTACTGCGCGTTGCAGACTTCTCACTTATAGTTGGACATATATATAAGATGGGACCTAATGAGATATTGAGAAGATGTGTTATGGAGGCATAGCGACCAATGATCCTTTCCAAATCTCATGAAGGCATAAAAGGAGAGAATTATGCAGGAAAAGAAATTGTGCAGAAGGTTTTAAGAGTTGGCCTTTGGTGGCCTACCTTACACAGAGATGCTAAAGACTATTCTAGAGCCTGTGATGTACGCCAAAGAGTTGGGAAACCATCTAGAAGAGATGAAATTCCATTAGCCCCACAACTGAACCTACAAGCGTTTGAGAAATGGGCCATTGACTTCGTTGGACCTATAAATCCACCAGGAAAGCATATAGGAGCAAGGTACATAATTACAACAAAAGAGTACTTGACTAGACGGGCCTAAGAAAGAGTAGTCAAGGACTGTAGTGCAACTACAACTGCACGCTTCATATTTTATGACATCATAACCAGGTTTGGATATCCAAAGATCCTTATAAGTGAACAAGGCACACACTTCATCAATAAGACAATTGAAGCCCTGACTGAAGAATTTGCAGTCCCCCATCAGAAGAGCACACCTTACCATCCACAAGAAAATGGGACAGTTGAAGCATTCAATAAAATATTGTAGACAACATTGATGAAGATTTGTAGTGTGAACATGGATGATTGGGATTTAAGAGTACCAATAGTATTATGGGCCTATAGAACCACTTGCAAGAAGCTAACAATGCAAACACCTTTTAAGTTAGTATATGGTCTTGAAGCTGTTGTTCCAATGGAATATTTGGTACCAAGCCTGAGGATTGCTTCCTTTATAGATATGGATGACCCTGGCATTTTTCAAGAGAGGCTTGCACAATTGGTTGAATTGGAGGAAGATAGATTTATTGCAGGATTCCATCAACAAGTACGGAAGGAAAGAGAGAAGGCCTACCATGACAGGAACATCAAGAAGAAGGCATTTAAACAAGGTGATCTATTCCTGATATATGATAGTAAGTTCATCAAACATCCTACGAATTTCATAATGCATTGGCTAGGGCCATAGGAGATCACTTATGTTACAGAGGGAGGAGCTACACAATTGAAAACTTTGAATGGAGAATGGAAGGAAGGATTAGTGAATGGGAGCTAGATGAATTTGTATTATGAAAACCAATTTCCTTGTAGCTCTCAGTAGAAGCATGAAGAAAAGGGTCTAGGTACCACGTGAAGTTGAAACTGGGTACCAGACACAGAAATAATAGTTTTCACAAAGGAGGAAAAAGAGCCATAGACAAGAAAGCAGAGGCTGCACTGCGCAGTCAGAATTCGAAGTAAAATAGAAGGATCATATATGAAGTTCCTCAGGATGATTCATAGGTGAGCATTGGGGGCATGTTGGCCCTTGGTTAGGAAATCAAGTGAAGATAAAGGAAGAAAAGAAAAAATGAGAACTTCGCGCAAGATGCAGTGACTATTATTTGGGCGAAGTGAGAAAAGAGCAGAAAATATGGAGTGAAGTCCGAGAAAGCAAGTCATTGGATGAGGAGATCAATAATGACAGATAAGAAAGAAAGAAGGATCATGGACAAGTCAACAAGACAAAAAATCTACCATTGGATGCTTTGGAGCACCGTGCAAGAAGAAAGGAAAGATAGGCTCACGAAGCCTCGAAAATATGGGTCAAGTTGACCTAGGATTTTAGACACCTAGGGTTTTGGTATCTAGGGTTTTGAAACCTAGGTTTTGACCTAAGGATGTCGGTGAGTAATTGTAATGTATAAATAAAGGTCATGGGTACCAGCTAGTTTTGGGTTGTTGTTGTTAGGTCGATATTATTGTTGATTTAGTGGTATTGTTGTGTGAGAGATTACTATCGTCTAAGAGAGAGAAGTGCTAAGTGTGATAGCCTTCTGGTATTGTAATATCTTTAGCTGGGTGCGAAGATCGATCCTGCAGCTGGGTGCGCAGGAAGGGGAGAGAAGGAGAGGAGAAGAAAGAAGATCTTCTAGCTAAGAGCGCAGACAAGAACTGTATGCTTAATCTTAATATATTATAAAGCATAGTTCTGTGGACGTAGCTTTAGAGAGAGGGTGAACCATGTACATCTTGTGTTGTGTGTGAATGGTATTTTATCTCTGCCATTGATATCCTGTGATTGTATTACTGTTTTAGATTTGATAAGTAGATGTGAAGAATAGATCTAAGCTGATAAGTGATATATGAATGTTGTTCTATTCCTGTGTTAGATCCACTTGATATTCCCCTTGGTTGTAGACATCCCTATCCTTCAACCTACTCATAATTGCTTCAAGTGAGACTGGATCTTCTTTGCAGGTGTTTTCGAAAGGGCCAGTAGTTAGGGCTTGTTGGTGTGCTCTTGGAGCCTAACCCTGGGTCCGCCCATGTGCCAACACATTTGAAGAATCATAAGGCACTAGATATGTTCATGAAATTAATTCAGATGATGTTAATAGTTCTTATTATAAACCCTTAAAGTTGTGGAAAATAAACATAGGGAGTGAGGACTTCCCTAAGCTAGCTTCCATAGGGGATTATTGGGATGAACAGACTGTGAAAGAGATACAATCTATGCTACATAAATATGAGGACCTATTCCCTACAATATTTTCATAACTAAAAGGTATTAAAGGATATTTAGGGGAGATGAAGATAGATTTAAATCCTTACTCAAGACCAGTTAAACACAATCCATATCGTCTGAACCAAAAATTTAAAGACAAAGTGAATAAGGATATTGATAGGACGCTAACAACTAGGCTTATTTTAGCCCCCGGGGGGCAGCTCAATTGGCAAGTGCCGTGAATATAGCGTGTTATGTACGATGAGGTTTCAAGTTCAAATCCCCCCGACTTACCTGTGCCTGCGGAAGGGGCATACGTATGGCACCTGGAGGTTATAGTGGTAGCGGTCGGAATCGACCCCGTGTCACGCGAGTACGAGACCGGCCCAGTTGCCGATTCCGCCAGCATAAAAAAAA
>JASDQU010739512.1:99803-117386 GCA_032191745.1 Picea mariana | reverse complement strand
AGGCTTATTTTCCATTTTGATAAGGCTTGATGGATCACTCCTATCGTTATATGAATAAAGAAAGATATGGAAGATATAAAATTTTGTATGGATTACAGAAGCCTGAATGTTGCATGTGTACATGACCCCTTTCCTACACCTTTTAGTAATGAGGTACTGGATCAAGTAGTAGGAAACAAAACATATTCCTTTACATATGTTTTTTCTAGATACCACTAGGTTCAAATTACTGAAGACAATAAAAATACTACCTTCATTACTGAGTGGGGCTCATTTTCCTATAATGTTATTCCTTTTGGGCTCAAGAATGCCCCATCAATTTTCTCTCGAATAGTGATTGCAACATTCTACGACTTTGTTCATAAATTTCTCGAGGTATACATGGATGATTGGATTGTGCACAAATTACTCAAGGAGCACATTTAGCTACTGCTAACAACTATAGATTTCCCTTAATCTAAGAAAATGTATTTTTTGTGTACTCTTTGGGAATCTGCTTGGACATATAGTTTGTAGGGAAGGAGTTCTAGTCGATCCTTTAAAAGTTGTAGTAATTCTTAATATGCCTCCTACCACTCTTCAACAATTGCAAACTAATTTGGGTCTACTGAATACTATATGTAACGTCCCCTATCCCCTATCACTATATGTAAGGGACATTATGGTGAAAAATATTCATAAAAATGAAATTTCTTCTAACTAAATTAACTCATTTATAGTTAACTAATTTTCTGTAGCTTTCAACTATGAATTAGAATAGATTTACCTATTTTACTTCCATAAAATATAAGCATTTACAACATGATAATAATCAACATGAAATGCATCTAAACAACTCATTACAACAACATATAAATCATTCTCATTTACACAAAGTTCATGCACAACAATAACACATGTGAATAAATCAAAAACATGATAAAACACTTATCTTTATACAGGAGTTGTCCAACTAGTTGCTTGGGAAATATGTTGCACCCAACCAAACACTGATTGTTTAAAATATCAATAACAAATCACCCCTGAGCTGAGGCTAGTAATCCATCAAAGAGGGTGGTCTCTCACAATCCACATAAGAATTAATTAAATTGGCGATTATAGTGGGGTTGTTACATTCCGCCTCCCCTACAATTGTGCACCATCCTAGGTGCACTCTATATTGATATACATAAATGCAAATTTACATCACAATACTTACGAAATAAAGTTTTTTTCAATTTTACAACTCCAGCAGTAGCTCCAACCATAATATTATGTTCCTCTCAACTCGTCGACCCAAGGAATGCACCACTTATTTATCATGGATAACCTAAGGGATGGACCATATGTTTATCAATGCTAACCCAAGAAATGAGCCAATATTTTATCAAGATCCCTAACACAGTTATCTAGGACTCTGAGGTGTGGTTCTAGAACTCTAGCAGCTCAAAATGGAGTCTTGCATTCCATTTTCTTCAAAATTGTCAAGAATTTATGGGTATTTCTCCCACAGGTTTTCTTCATTCTCCAATGTAGCATATTCATGTCTATAATATTTCCATTGAAACTTTACCAACCCTATGGCTTTGTTATTGATAACTTTGACTTTCTGGTCCATGATGCATACTGGTGCCACCCAAAAATACCCTTTGTGCTCCACCTTGATCACATTCCAATAATTTATGTGGTTAGGGTCAGGCACATATTTCTTTAATAACGATGCATAAAATACATTATACACTCTCATGGATGCAGAAAATTATAGCATGTATGCAATTGGCCCTATATTTTATAATATTTTGAATGGCCCACAATATCTTGTTACCAACTCTAGGAAACTTCCTAATCTTATTGAACTTGTCTTTACAATTACTTTTAACAACACATGTTCTCCCACTTTAAAATCCCTGAAAACTCTATTCTTGTATGCATAACTCTTCTGCCTATCCTGGGTAGCTTTTAAATTTTTCTTTATATTTTCCATATTCTCTTCCATTTCCTTGAACAAATATGTCGCAACAATTTCTCAATTTCCAAAGTTGTTTGCCGGATAATCCACAGTTGGTGTCATTTTTGTCGACGTTTCGAATCTGAATTGGGATTCGAAACGTCGACAAAAATGACACCAGCTGTGGATTATCCGACAAAAAACTTTGAAAATACTCACCACAGAAATCTAAAAATAGCCAATTTCTCAATTTGTTAAATTATCCCAACTTACTGGAGTGTTACACTTTCTTCCATACAATGCTTCAAACAGACTCATTTTCAATGAGGCCTAGTACCCATTGTTTTAGGAAAATTCAACTAAATGAATATAATCTTCCCACTTTGATGGTTGATCCATCACATACATTCTAAGCATGTCCTCAATTATCCTTTTAGTCCTTTCTATTTTCTCATTTGACTTTGGATGATATGTTGTACTAATATTTAAATTTGTTCTAGATCCTTTGACCAACCATTTCCAAAAATTGGAAGTAAACTTTGTATCTATTATCACACTAAGTTGCCTTGGGTCTTTAGCCCTTAGTTTTTATTTTTCTAAGCCTTTAGATTTTTAAAATTTTTATTTTCTTCTTAAAGTTGTGATTTACTTAGGTCACTTTAATGAATAAAGGTTTAATTCATGGCTCAAATTTTGATCCTCACATAAACTATTGGCCTAGGTTCATTTTCATGACTTGTGTTTTGATCCCCTTCATGATTTGACACTAAGTTCGACTCACTCTGTGACCATATTGAATTGACATGTCACCCTCCTCACTCATGCCTCTGTAGCCTTGCCATGTTGTGCTTTTGTCCTATGTTTACTGGTCAAATCATTTTTTGAAAGGGAGCTCTGCCAACTCACTAGGAATTTCCTTAGCGCACTTCCTATCCTTCATATTTCAACATGATTTGTTATTATTGCGTTGATGTCATCTCTTCCTTGTTTTATGCACCATGGTTAGTTAAAATATGCCTTCAAGGTTTCAATATTTATGATCTTTCAAATGGTTTTTGAATTTTGAAAGTTCAAAACTCTATGCTGAAAAAACTACCAGTTCGGACTAGTTGGTAGTAGTGTTACTAGATCATATGTTGAGGTGGATTCAAAGGCTGAGTTTCTCGTGATACTCTCCTAAGATTTTGCTAAAACTCTAAGTTATCATCGTTCTACAGGTATTCCATGGTTTCCCTCATCTGCATGTGAGTTTCAAGGAGTAATTATTGCTTGGAGTTTGGGTAGCAATCGTACCTGCATAATTGGAGGAGGTATTTTCCCCTCGCACTTTCCTATCAGTTTCTTCCACTCAAACCTGTAGCCACCATTACCTAATTATCATTCTTAAGAGATATACTCTCCATGCTCCCTATTTCTGAGGGCCCAAGAAATCTTTATGTCCTATATGCACAGTGTGCTACCTAGAAACACTACTGAAATGACTCTGCCTTTTTCCCCTGCCTCGTCTACCTTTTGAATTGGATTGTTTTCGACCCATTTGTCAAAAACAATTGTAGTGAGATCCTTCTTCACCTTATTATTCCTTATCTTTTATGATTTATGAAAATAAAATGGAGTGATGGTCACAACCATTGTTTCCTAAGCTAGCAACCAGTTGAGCTAGGGGAGATTCCTGAAAAGGGGCAGCCAGGCTTCACTGTCTCTTATTGAATTCTGACTCTTTGTTTCCTAGCCATCACTGTAACATAGTTTTTTAAACCTTTCATCTTAAACTATCGAGACTCCTTAGAAGAAGAAGTTTCACAAGGGAGGTACTGTGGTGAGAATTGATGACGGCGACGTAGCCCCTTCACAACCCACAAGTCGGAAGGTCCACGTGCACACAGGATCTTTCCTTTACTAGTAGCCCGAAGAACTCTAAAACAATTCTTCTATTTCCCTATCGGGAAATATGCACCCACAAAAACTCTCAGGGGATCCCCTCTTTGTATTTAGGAGATTGGATTTCACACTTTCGTGAATCCGTGGGTCGAGCGATGGTCTCTCGAATCCCCGAAACCTGATACAAGTCAACGATTACCTTTTCCTTTCCTTATTGGGATTTCCCTTATCGCAATTTCAGTGATCGCGATGTCAAACAACTTGTTTCTTCGACTCCCAAATCCCGATTTGACGAAACTCTGATTCACACGTGAGCTTTGACTTTTCAACACCACTTTACTTCATCGGCATTTTAGACTTCGCAGTATTGTGAATCCTGATGTAGTGAGTTTGGGACTTTACTCCACAATTTCTCGAAATAGCGTGCCACCTGTCCACTCGCTGACTCCTCCGTGGCCCACACTGTCCTTTAGATGTTGGGATATCGTGTTTCGGAATATCGCGATTCTTATTGCAATGTTTATGGGACTCCAACCTACGAAAACCCGATACCAAGAATCCATGCGTAAATCCAATAGCCCTTGTGGCTCGGATCTACAGTCCTGCCCCTCCTAATCTCACACCTTCTGAGATACTCACGGTAACTCACTTGCTTCTCTGTGAGATCTAACAACTCACGGAACTTCGTGGATTCTCCTCAAAGGATTTCGAATGTCCGTTCTTCCTGATGATTTCTGCGAAATGAACCAAGTATTCCTCCATGAAAACTGTCCACCTGCACGCAAACTTACGACGCTTCCTTAATGCTTCTAGTCACAAATTCCCTGTTCTTCCCTTTAACAGGTTAGAAGGCCTTATCCTTCCTGAGCTTCCTTATAATTATGAGTCTTAGAAAAGACTCTTGCGCGCACTCCTTGCGGCAACCTTCAAAGACTTCCAAGTGCTGAATTTCCTTCGACCCCGCACACACCTGCAACAACAGTCTCTCAACGCTTCACTCAGGTCCACAACCTTGAGACTTCACTCGACCTGCGCACTCCTTGCATGGCTCCTCATGTGCTCAACTGCACCTTTGCATGAATGAGAACAAAAGCTACTCTATCTGACCCCTTTTGTCAATGCACTCCTTGCAGACACTTCAACTGCACTCCTTGCAGGAACTCTTGCTCAGATAGAGAAACAATTGAAACTCATTCCTACTTCCTTTCAAAATTCAAACTCAAACATGAAATCATATACACAGCATATAAAGCAAATGTATAATAGGAAGAAAACATTCACGAGCATAATATTCAACATACAAACACAGAGAACAAACGCGAAAACCATGAATTTGAATCAAAGCCTTTTCTATTAATTCAAATATCTATACATGGGTGTTCTACACAGCTCTCTGCTTCTTCTCTTCTATGCTCATGATACACTCTAATGTTACAATACACAATGAGGGTGTCTATATCCCATTTCCCTCTTGCGCTCTAGAAACTGTCTAATCTAGAATTAAATTCTATCTACCTGCATTAACTACTATAAATGCCTTCTATCTACTAAGGACGAGAGAAAATTTCTCAAGGTCTATTACATTATACAAGTGCACTTCTTCTTAATGACTTCATTTAAGATTGGGCATCAACTCCAAGGAAATTTCAAAATTTGCACTAGCGCTTGTCCAGCTGTCTTTTGCTTCTGCGCTGGCTCGCTTGATGTTGGCGATGCTCCTGCATCATACTCCCTCGCTTGAAAAACTTCATGGGCTCCTATCCATGAGCTCGTGCACGGTCTGTCCATGCTTCAATATCTCTTCTTCATTCTCCTAGCTGGCATCTTCAACTGGATGGTCCTTCCACTTGACCAAATACTCAAAGTATTCTTTTCTCCTGGTCTTCTTGCTCACTCTTTTATCCAGTATGTGTTCCATCTATGGCTTCTCTGCAACTAGCATTTGCTTTGTCCACTGGATCAGTGGTTGTTCATTTCCTATCCCTATTTCCTCATCTTTGTATGGGTACAAATCTGAGATATTGAATATCGGAGAAATTCTGATCCCATCGGGTAATTCAATCTCATAAGCATTTGCCCCAAATTTCTTCAAGACCCTACATGGCCCGATTTTCTCCATCTTCAGCTTGTTATATGTTCCTCTTGGGAACCTTTCCTTTCTCAAATGTGCCAGAATCAAGTCACCAACCTCAAACTGAAGTTGTCTTCTGTGTTGATCTGCTCTACGCTTGTACTCCTAGCTTGAATTCTGTAGTCGCTTCTTCACCTGACTGTGAAGTTCTTTCATCGCCTCTGTGAAATCTTCTGCACTAGTGCTCCTAGTCGCAATCTATTCTAAATGCCTCAATTCAGAAACTCATCTCGGCTGCATACCATAGACAACCTCAAATGGACTCTTCCATGTGCTCCTATTAACTGAGTTGTTATATGCAAACTCTGCCTGTGGTAATATGTTGTCCCACTGGCTGTGGTGTTCTGTCACCAGGCTCCTCAGTAAGTCTCCTAGACTTTTGCTTACCACTTCTGTCTGTCCATCTGTCTGAGGATGATACGCTGAACTAAACAACACGTTAGTTCCAAAATTCTTCCATAAGGTCCTCTAAAAATGTCCTATGAACTTAGTATATCGATCCAAAACTATACTCCTTAGCAAACCATGAAGTCGAATGACCTCTTTGAAAAACAGATTCGCAATGTGAGTTGCGTCACTGGTTTTTTGACATGGAATGAAGTGTGCCATCTTGGAAAATCTATCCACCACCATAAAGATTGAATCAAAACCTCTTTGCGTCCTTGGCAACCCCAATTATAAATCCATGCTAATTTCATCCCACGACCTTTCTGGTATGGGCAATGGTTGATAGAACCTCGCATTCTATCTTCTTCCCTTCAAGTGCTGGCAAATTCTGCATCTGTCCATGAATCTCTTGACATTTGCTTGCATTCCCGGCCAAAAATATGATTCATTCAACTTTGCGAACGTCTTGTCATGAACAAAATGTCCTACTAATCCTCCACTGTGTTTTTCCTTCAGCAAGTTCTCCCTCATGGAGCATTTCAGAATACATAGTTGCTTACCCTTAAATAGCAATCCTTCTTGGATCATGTATTCGGCCCATTGGCTTCTATCTCTAAGAACTGGATTCTCAGTTGCTTCATATGCCTCTTTAAAATCTTGATCATCTACGTACATGTTCCTGAGATCATCAAAACCCAACGTTCTGACTTTGAACTCCTGAAACAGCAAACACTTCCTGCTCAAAGCATCAACAACTTTGTTAGCAGTACCAAAAATATGTTTAATCACAAATGTGAAATTCTGCATATACTCAACCCATTTGACATGTCTCTGATTCAACTTTTCCTGTTGAGTCACAAACTGCAGTGCATGATTATCACTGTATAAGACAAACTCTTTTGGGATCAAGTAATGCCTCCATTTCTTCAATGCCTATATGATAGCATAAAACTCCTTATCATAAGTGGAGTATTTCACTCTCACTTCATTCAGCTTCTCGTTGAATTATGCTATCAGCCTGTCTTCCTAACTTAAGACTGCCCTAATTGCAAACCCACTTGCATCGCATTTCACTTGAAATGTCTTTTGGAAATCTGGCAACACCAAAACTGGTCGTTCCGTAATCTTCCTCTTCAACAGATTAAAACTCTTCTCAGCCTCTTCAATCCAGTGAAAAGATTTATGTCTTTTCTTCACTGTTTCCATCATCGTTGCGCTAATTCCACTGAAATTCTTGATGAACTTTTGGTAGAAACTAGCCAATCCGTGAAAACTTTTCACCTCAAAAATATTCTTCGGTGATGGACAATTCTTGATTACCTCCACCTTATCTGGATCCATCCTCAACTCATCTGCAGAAATAACAAATCTCAAGTGAATGAGATCTGTCTTCATGAATGAGGATTTCTTCATGTTTTTCAACAGCTTCTCTTGCTGCAATTTCTGCATCACTATAGCCAAATGCTTCAGATGTTCGGCCACTGTTTTACTAAAAATCAGTATGTCATCCAAATACACAATGACAGATTTCCCAATGAACTCCCTCAGGACTTCATTCATCAACCTCATGAAGGTACTTGGCGCATTTGTTAAGCCAAACGGCATAAAAAGCCATTCATACAACCCTTCATTTTTTTTGAATGTTGTCTTCCACTCATCACCTTCTCTCATGTGAATTTGATGATAGCCGCTTTTCAAATCAATCTTTGAAAAATATTTTGCTCCACTTAAGAAATCCATTAGATCATCCATCCTCGGCAATGGAAATCTGTACCTGATGGTTATCTTATTAATCACTCTTGAGTCAATACATCCTCCAGCCTCTGTCTTTCTTCAGACTGAGTACTGTTGGAACAACACATGGACTCAAGCTTTCCCTGACTAAACCTTTGTCCAACAACTCCTGGACTTGCCTTTTGACCTCTTCATTCTCTTGTGGCATCAATATGTACGCAGATTTTTTTGGAAAAATGGCTCCTGGTATGAGATCAATATGATGACTCACACTTCTGATTGGTGGCAACGAACGAGGTAATTCATCCACTACTATATCAGCGAACTCTTCCAGCAGTTCCTGAATATCTTCTGGTAAATCATCCACTTTTGTGCTGGTCAAAACAATCTTCGGTTTTCTGACCACAATGAACTGTGGATCCTCCTTCTTCTTGACCTCTGTAAGAATTTCCTTCCCACTCATGAGAAGTAATGTGTTGCTTACTTCTGGTTTCACCTCCTTATCCTTGATTGGAAGCAACATGTGTGTCCTCTCATTCTTCTCTAGGGTGTATGTGTTCATTGTCCCATCATGAATCACATTCCTGTCATATTGCCATGGTCTACCCAGCAATAGATGAAAAACATCCATAGGAATAACATCACATAATATCTTATCATTATATCCTCCTATCTTGAATTCAACTAAGCATTGTTTAGTGACAGTTACCTAGTGTCCTTTTTGTAGCCATGAAATTCTATACGGGCTTGGATGATCAATCGTCTCCAGCTCCAGATTCTCTACCATCTCTATAGAAATGAGATTATCCATGCTACCACTATCTACAATGACCTTGCATACCCTGTCCTTTGTTTTGCAAGCAGTCCTAAAAATTTTGGTCCTTTGGACTGAACTCTCCACCTCCTTCTCTGGTGTCAAAAGAGATTTTCGCATCATTAGCGATCTTCCGCCTTCAACGTCTTCTGCCTCAACATCCCACCTCTGCGCTTCAGTGATGTGAGCTTCTCCAATTTCCTTCTTTTTATCTGGACACTCGTAAGACTTGTGCCCATTCTTTCCACATGTGAAGCATGTGATTACTCCACCTCTTCCTCTTCCTCTACCTCTAGTACGAGGAAAAGTATTATTGTCAGCATAATCTCCTCTCTACTTAGTATGTTGTCCTCCCTGCTCAACATATTTCCCTCACTATGAGGTTCCACTTTTCTCAGTTCAAGTCTGAGGTTTCTTCCAGTCTTCCTTGGGCTTCTGGTATTTGTCTTAGGCAACTGACTTGCCTCTGGGATGACTTCTGCCTCGGCCTCTTTGACTCTGCTTTCGGCTCAGCTTCTCTTCCGCTTTCAGAGCCATCTGATAAGCATCTTCCACCGTTCAGATGGTTTCCATGCTCATCTCATCCTGAATGTCATATCTCAGACCATTCAGATATCTGGCAACTTTTTCATCATCGCTCTCTCGATGACCTGCCCTGATGTTTAGCCTGTAGTACTCCTCAGTGTATTCTTTCACTGACATCAGCTTCTGCCTCAAGTTCTGCATCCTCCTGAATAGAGTAATCTGGTAATCCGTAGGGATGAATTTTGCCTTCATCTTCATGATCATCCTGTCCTAGCTCTTGATCTTCTGCTTTCCCTTGTAGTGTCTGTCAGCTTGTAGTTCATCCCACCACAATGCTGCATGTCCCTTCAATCTTGTGACAACATGCTTGAATTTCTTGTCCTCTTCGACATATTCATAGTCGAAGTATGTATCCAGAGCTCTAATATAGTCTAGAAGCTCCTCTGCATCTAAGTTTCCCTCATAAACTGGAATTTCCATTTTCGCTCTTGCACCCATTCTTGCAATAGCTCTGACCAAACGTTCATTTGATGCATCTTCAGCTGCAAATTCTTCATGTTCAGCCTCAATTTCACTTTCGAAATCACTAATATCCCCAACACTAACTGTATTCCTTTGTACTGTCTCCATGTCTTCGAGTCTAGCTCGTAGATCACGCATCTCTCTCTCCATGACTGGATCTGTCATCTGCTTGCCTCTTCTTCTTGGCATTTCCCTATCCTCTGGATCGATTGATTGTCTATCTCTTCTCCTCGGCGGCATGGTGAATTCTCTTCCCTTATCTGCTATAGAAAGAAAAGAATCTCTCTAGGCTCTGATACCAAACTGACGACAATGCAGCCCCTTCACAACCCGCAAGTCAGAAGGTCCATGTGCACACAGGATCTTTCCTTCACTAATGGCCTGAAGAACTCTAAAGCAGTTATTTTGTTTCCCTATCGGGAAATTTGCACCCATAGAAACTCTCACGGGATCCCCTCTCTGTATTTAGGAGATTGGATTTCTCACTTTCGCGAATCCGTGGGTCGAGCGATGGTCTCTCGAATCCTCGAAACCTGATACAAGTCAACGCTGACCTTTTCCTTTCCTTATCAGGATTTTCCTTATTGCGATTTCGGTGATCGCGATGTTGAACAACTTGTTTCTTCGACTCCCGAATCCCGTTTTGTCGAAACTCCGATTCACACATGAGCTTTGACTTTTCAACACCACTTTACTTTATCGGCATTTTGGAATTCGCGGTATCATGAATCCTGATGTAGTGAGTTTGGGACTTTACTCCACGATTTTTTGAAATAGCGTGCCACCTGTCCACTCGTCGACTCCTCCATGGCCCACACTGTCCTTTAGCTGTCAGGATATCATGTTTTGGAATATCGTGATTCTTGTTGCAATGTTTAGGGGACTCCAACCTACGAAAGCCCGATACCAAGAATCCACGCGTAAATACAACGACCCTTGTGGCTCGGATCTATGGTTTTTCCCCTCTTGAGATCACACCTTCTAGGATACTCACGGTAACTCACTTGCTTCTTTGTGAGATTTGATGACTCACAGAACTTCTCGGATTCTCCTCAGAGGATTCTGACCCTCTGTTCTTCCTGACGATTTCTACGAAATGAACCAAGTATTCCTCCGTGAAAACTGTCCACCTGCACGCAAACTTAAGACGCTTCCTTAATGCTTCCAGTCACAAATTCCCTATGCTGCCCTTCAATGGGTTAGAAGGCCTTATCCTTCCTGATCTTCCTTATAATTTCGAGTCTTAGAAAATACTCTTGCACGCACTCCTTGCATGGCTCCTCCTGTGCTCAACTGCAGCTTTGCATGAATGAGAACAAAAGCTACCCTATCTGACCCCTTTTGTCAATGCACTCCTTGCAGGAACTCTTGCTCAGATAGAGAAACAATTGAAACTCATTCCTACTTCCTTTCATACTTCAAACTCAAACATGAAATCATATACACATCATATAAAGAAAATGTATAACAGGAAGCAAACATTCACGAGCATAACATTCAACATACAAACATAGAGAACAAACATGAAAACCATGAATTTGAATCAAAGCCTTTTCTATTAATTCAAATATCTATACATGGGTGTTCTACAAAGCTCTCTGCTTCTTCTCTTCTATGCTCATGATACACTCTAATGTTACAATACACAATGAGGGTGTCTATATCCCGTTTCCCTCTTGCGCTCTAGAAACTGTCTAATCTAGAATTAAATTCTATCTACCTGCATTAACTACTATAAATGCCTTCTATCTACTAAGGACAAGAGCAAATTGCTCAAGGTCCATTACATTATACAAGTGCTCTTCTTCTTAATGACTTCATTTAAGATTGCGCATCAACTCCAAGGAAATTTCAAAATTTGCGCTGGCGCTTGTCCATCTATCTTTTGCTTCTACGCTGGCTCACTTGATGTTGGCAATGCTCCTACATCAATTGATCCTGCATACATGCATTTAGTCGAGGAAAATCCCATGGCTAGAGAAGTTTTTCAAAGGGTGGGTTGCCTCACGTTCTGCCAAAATATGCAGAGGGGTCATCTCGAGGTGGCAAGGAAATTTTCCTTACATTTTGATGGCTTGAAGACAAAGGTAGGGGAGCTAGAATTTGAAGTGTCTGAGACGTCTATTTCAGTAGCTACATGGATTCCTATCACTAGAGAGAATTGGTTTAAATCCATGGCCTTAGATGCAGCCTTTTCCAAAGACTTCCTTAAACCTGAATATCAAACTGGCAATCTATCCAAAGGGGTGCCAAGAAGTCATCTGGTTGGAGAGTTTGATAAAATGTTGAGCATCATTCAAAGGTACTTCACATGTGAGGGGAGGTTCAATACACTACACTAGTACCATATAAGGCTTTTGTTGCATTTTACTGGAAAAGTTGAAATCAACATTCCCTTTTATTTGTTGAGGAGCATAGGCAAAATGTCAGATAGGGTTCAATCATACTCAAAGGCTGTGGATACTAGAATTTTTCATTCTAGGTTGATTATAATGCTAGTTGTTTATGAAGAGATGAGAAACGAGAATATCTCATGGGAACACTCCATTGTTGTTGCTCACATGAAATTAGACATAGAAGCTACTCCTCAATCACAGATACAAAGCCTTTTTCCATCCACCAGTGTTTCTCCAACATGAGCCAACAAGAAAAGAAAGAGTAAGGCCCTTGTTCAAGATCAAGAAACCATTAAGGAAGTTGCAAGAATTGAGGAGGAGGCCTACCATTATCCACAGAGAGACCTTTCACCCCATCCTGCACTAGAACTAGAAGAGGTCCCTTCCTCTACTAAAGCCACATCCAAGAAAGGAAGGAAACTACACTTCTCTTCATCTCCTTCAACAGTTAGGACCAAGATCAAAAATCCTTTCACAAGGTCATCAGCTCTCAAAGGGGATATTGAAGAACAGGTCCTACCAAAGGATTCCACTCTAAAGAAAAATAAGGTTAAGGGTGAAGTCTGTGGTTTTCATTCCAAAGAAGAAGAAGGATAAGGGAAAATACATTGAGAACCCTGTTGAGATAGAACAAGTAATCCCTGTGCAGCAGGAAGATGAAGCATTAAAAAATATTTTTGAGACTTTCCACATCACCACTCCACCTAGCAACCAGACCTTCAAAAGGATGATTAAACAACTCAGGCAATCTAGGAAGGAGGTGAATCGTATGAAATTTGAATCCCTATCTAAAAGAATTAAGATGAAAGAGCTCATGGATGGTTATAGATAGACTCTTGACTTAGCAATATTTGCAGCAAGAAGAGACCACCCTCTTCATAGGAAACTCAAGAACCTCTATAGGAAAAATAGAGACTTTCAGTCTCACAACAGAAAGATCAAAGCAGAGTTGCAACCATTCCAAGATGAGATAGCTCAAAGAAACTTGAATGTGTTAGTTGAAGTTGTTATTGAAAAGGAGAAGCCAGTAACCAAGGAAAGCATAGCTCCAGTGAAGAAGCATGTTACTCCTAAAGGGAAGCATGTTGTTGTGCCAAAGGAAATACCTCCTTCCACAAGAAGGAGTGTTAGGTTGATGAAGTAATTGGTGAAAGGTGAGCTCCATTTTTTATAATGGCCCCTTTTTGCAAGGATAAGTAATTGAGGAAATACTACCTCTGCCACCTATACAGGCTATACAGAATTCTAATGCATACTTCTCAGAGTTTTTGGTGTTTTGGAAAGAGTTAATATCTTCAACAGTAGTAGCGCAGACATTCCGTAGTGTTATGGAACTACATAATTGTCTTATTTTCATGTTCTATCAGTCTGCTACCTATAACGTTCCCTAATCACCTAAGACTAGTGTAGCGATGTAGCTGCTAACTTCCTCGGGGTGCTACCAAATTTTTCAATGTTGAAATGATGGCACTACCGAATTGCATGCAAACACACAGGCGGGTGCTACCGAAATTTTGACAGAGAGTGAATTACATAGGCGGGCGCTACCAAAATTTTGACAGAGGCCAAATTCTGCACAGAGGCACACAGGCTTGGTGCTAACCATTTGACATGCCTATTTTGGAGGTTGTGCTATGGAATCACAAGGAATTTGATCAAGTCACGACAAAGGCTCGCTATCCAGAGCACTACCAAATGATGCTACCAATAGGTACCTAGAATCAAGGGGGCTCGAATTATCATCTTTGTGAATGGATGATGATGTGGAGAAAGGAAAATATAGCAGCTGGAAACATGATGACAGTTATAAGCCTCTGAAGGACACTTGGCATGTAGGGATATGTGCATCAAAGAAGATCAAGTCAGTTCAAGGTTGGTTGGATTAGTGACCAACATTTTCCTTTTTTGTAGCACAGTTGTTAGTTTAAGTTGTTAGATGAAATAACTAATTGGAGATTTTTGTGGGAGGAAGGCCAGCTCACACCTCCAGCCATTGTCTTCCCTTTTGTTATAAATAGATAATTTAAGTGCTTTAGTAGGTTCGAATGGTTGATCTAGGCTCCCTTATTTTGTAATATTTTGATGAAGCTACTGGTTAACTGGTTATGTACTTGATTTGATACTTCATGATTAATCTAAGTCAACTTTCTTACTCCAGCTTATTTACCTCTGATTTTGAAGTATTAATGCTTGAATGATTCATATGAATTGTTGTGGTGATATTATGATGAATGTTTGATTATAGTATTATTATTATGTTTTTCAGTTTGCTTAAACTTTGAATTCAAGAAGATATTGTGTTTGAGTTTTTCTTCCTTAGGTTGCTTAAAGACCTGATGTTCATAGAAAACCTCTACATTTTCCTTACCAAAGTCTTCCCTCTATTCACCTTTACTCCCAGTTACTGACTGAAGTTAATCAAGACCTCAATTTCATGTGCATGGTAGCCCAAATTTATGAGTTAGAACATTATTATATTGAGTCTTGTCCATTTTCCCCCTTTAAAAATCATTCACATTTACACATAACCTGATGGGTATTGGGATTACCTTCTATGCAATCTGAGGGTGACTCCTAGTGCTAACATTCTTGGCATCATTTTCAAGGAACGAATTGAAGACATTTCCTTGGGATTGAATGACAAAGCTTACTAGTTCTGAAGGTGCATTGGAACTCAATACATTGAAGATTGCAACTTGCACTTGGTGACTCCATTGTTTTAGCTCTAGCTCCTAGAGGTAGACACATGAGATCAAATCCACAACTACCTTTGGTTCCACCTAAGGCTGACCTAGAAAAGATAATCAAGAAGGGAAAAGCTTCTCAAGAAATTTTTTGTTGTTGTTGCTACAAGTGCTTTTGGTCAGTTGCCTGATTCCACTCTTAATACTCCAGTTTTTATATCAGGTAATATTCCTTTATCTTCCACTGAAGTATCTAAGAATATTGATTTTGAAAATTTACCTATTGAATACTCCTCCTTTGAACTTGATTTGAAAGATGAAATTTTTTAAATCCTTTCTTCTCCCTGGCATTGTAAAGTGGTTTAGACTTGAGAATATTGAAGATTTTCCTACCTTATCTTTGCTACTCCTCCTCCTGTCAAAATTTCTACAGCCAAAGAAGAGGAAACCTCATCCCCTTTATAGACTATACCATCTTCTTCTAAGACTCATCCTTCTATTGTGAAAACTGAAATTCCCCCTTTATACATTCCTTTTTCTCCTAATCTGCACACAATCAAGTTTCCTTCTCCTCCTTTTTCACCAAGAGTCCAAAATCCAATGGCAAATGCTAACCCTCCTAGAAATAGGATGGATTCCATAGTGGATACAAGATATTCCCCTCTTGTCTTACCTCGGCCAATGAATTTTCTCCCTGCTAGAGATTATTTAAAATACATGCCCAAATTTACAGGAGAAGAAGATACAACTATTGAAGAACACCTTGTTTCCTTCTACAATTATGCAAAAAATCAAAATATTGAAAATGAGGATGTGTGGATGAGAGTCTTTGTCCAAAGCCTTTTTGGTGAGGCTAGGAAGTGGTTTATAGGTTTGGCCCCCGGATGCATTACTGGGATTGAGGCATTAAATGATGCCTTTTTTAGGCACTCGAGGGATAAAAAGGACTTTTTGTATTATATAACAAAATTTGGATCCCTAAAGAGAAAAGAGGGAGAGTTTGTCTCTGACTTCCCTAAAATATTCAACAAAATGTACAATAAGATCCCTGCTGAGATAAAGCCTACAAAAAACTCTACAAAAATCACCTATGCCAGTGCTTTCGACCCTGAGTTTTTCCTTCTACTAAGAGAAAGAATATCAACCTCCTTGGCTCATATGCAAGATGCAGCCTTGGAGGTAGAATCTAATACAGTGGCATATGAAAAAATTAGGGGGAAGTCTGATAAAGACAGGAGGAAAAACAAAACTGAAGCTTCAACCTCTGATTCCCCTATGGTCCATCCTCAAGTTGATGAACTTACCAAATTAGTAAAATCCCTTTCTACTGAGATAGAGAAGTTAAAACTTGAAGGAAAATAGACCTATAGAAATACTCAAAATGATGATAATAGAGGTAACTTCATGAGACCCAATAATGCTCCTCAGATCCTTCCAAGAGATCCTAGAAATGGAGATAGGGATGATCAAAAGGTACAAACTCCTTTACAGAACAACCTTGTTGTTGATCAAGAAGCAGAGGAGGAAGAAGTTGACCCTGTGATTCATTACTTAGGTGATACATCCCCATCCCCTCGCTTGACCCAATCTGCATATGAACAATCCTTGTTCAAATAAATGAATTAAGTAAGGGAGAGAAAGCAAAACAAAGTCCTAATAGATATTATTTGAGATCCAAAAATAATGAGGAAAAGAATGATGCTTCTAATCAGCCTACCCAAAAATAAAATTCTTCCAATGTTGTGAGAGTTGGAAGAAAAGAAAAATATACTCAAAGCCCCCAAGTTTTGATCAGAAATCCTACCCCAGAATCCAAAGAGATCCTGAAATCTTCACCTTCCTTCAACTTTGAGAGTGAGATCCAAAAAATCAAGATCCCTATACCTTTTTTGTAATTGATAAAAAATGAAGAATTTAAAAAATATCTCTCCAAAATGTTACAGCTCGAATCTTCTCCAAATGCCACTGATTCAGTAAATCTGCAAGATGAAAAGCCACCAGTCATATTAGGACCTTTGATAGAAGATAGAGATTATTCATCCCCTCCCTTATATACATCATTGAACATACACAATAAGGTGCTGCATAATTGTTTGATGGACTCAGGGGCATCCCACAATCTCATGCCCAAAACTGTTATGGATGAACTTGGATTAGAAATCACAAAGGCCTACCATGACTTATATTCTTTTGACTCTAGGAAAGTGAAGTGTCTTGGGGTCATTAAATATCTAGTTGTGACCTTATTTTAGCTACCCATGAAAAGTGTAGTCATGGATATCATGGTGGTTGATGTTCCCCCCAAGTTTGGCATGCTCTTGTCTAGATCTTGGATAAAAAGAATTGGGGGAACCTTGCATATGGACCTATCATATGCTACCATTCATGTGGTTGGAGAGGAGCATAGAAGAATTTACAGGGAAGCTCAGTTGGCCTACATTATTAGTGACAAAAAAAACCCCACAAAGCATCCTATTTTTTCACTTGATACTGATTTGGGATCCAGCATCTTGCAGCTCACCGATGCTCCTGAATCTCCAATTGAAATTAGAAAACAGTCTGTTAACTTTTGTGAATATTCT
>JASDQU010739512.1:89134-99753 GCA_032191745.1 Picea mariana | reverse complement strand
TGGCCTACATTATTAGTGACAAAAAAAACCCCACAAAGCATCCTATTTTTTCACTTGATACTGATTTGGGATCCAGCATCTTGCAGCTCACCGATGCTCCTGAATCTCCAATTGAAATTAGAAAACAGTCTGTTAACTTTTGTGAATATTCTCCTCTAATCACCTTTGTTTGGAAGATGTTCTTTGATGGAGCCTCTTCTAGGGAAAGTGTTTGTGTTGGAGTGATATTTGTTTCACCTGCTCAAGAGACCATAACTTTGTACTACAAGCTAGAATTTGAAACTACCAATAATGTGGCAGAGTATGAAGCTCTTGTATTGGGTTTAAGAGCTACAAAAGACATGGGGATTGAAGAGCTATCAATATTTGGGGATGTTGAATTGATTGTCCATCAGATCAAAAATCTTTATCAAACTAAACACCCTAGGCTTAGATCTTATAGAAATGAAGTATGGGACTTAGTTGCAAGTTTTTTCTTATCTTTCAACATTTCATTTATTCCAAGAGAAGAAAATATCATGGTTGATTCTTTGGCTGTATCAGAAAGAAATTTTAGAGTCCCCTTTCCACCTAAACTCAAGTATGATGTAGAAGTCAAATGCAAACCCTCTATACCTGACAATGTCAAGCATTGGAAGGTTTTTGAAGATGATCTTGAGATCAAAAAAGTCCTTGAGACTGTTGATGAGTTTTCTACATTACACATTGATCAAGATCATGACTCTAAAAATAATCCTTATATTAATGTTTTTCTAAACAAAATTTATAATCATCATATTGTTCAGTTGCCTAGAAACCACATTCCAAAAGGACTAGTTCCTTTGGAAATATTATTTGACATAAATGATGTGGCAATGAAGGGAAAAGGGTCAACTGATGATGCTGATGTAATTGAGTGAAATGTGGGTACAGAAAAGGATCCAAAATATGTCAAGTTGTCAAGCAACCTGTCAAGGGAGCAGTGGGATGAATATGTTGATCTTTTAAAAGAGTTTGTTGACATGTTTTATTGGACTTATGAATATCGCAAAACATACGACACAAGCATTATAGAGCACAAGATCCCATTGAAGGAAGAGACCAAACCTTTCAGGAAAACGTTGAGACAAATAAATCCTATGTTGTTTCCTGTGATGGAAAAGGAGGTAAAAATGATTTTAAATGATAAAACTATTATTCCTTTGAGGTATTCTAAATGGGTGGCCAACTTGGTCCCAATGAGAAAAAAGAATGGAGAAATCAGACTTTGTGTCGATTTCCGGAATCTGAAAAAAAACTCTAAAAACGATAATTACCCCTTGCGCAAGATGGATCATATATCATAGAGGGTGACGGGTGCATCTAGGATGTCCATGATTGATGGATTTTCTGGCTACAATCAGATTGATGTCTTTCCAGAAGATAGAGAGAAGACAACCTTTACCACTCCTTGGGGTACATTCATGTACGTTAAGATGCCCTTTGGTTTGATGAACGCAAGGGCGACCTTTCAACGAGCCATGGACATAGCCTTTATTGGAGAGAAGGAAAAGTTTGTAGTTATATATTTATATGACATAACAGTATTCTCACCATCTGATAAAGAACATTATGATCATTTAAAAAAGTTTTTCTTGAAATGAAGAAAATTTGGTCTCTCTTTAAAGGCAAAAAAGTCATTGTTTGCCATGGAGGGAAAATGATTGGGAAATATTGTGTCATCTGAAGGGGTAAGGATTGATTCCATAAGGGTAGAAACTATCCAAACCTTGTCACTCTCTATATCCAAGAAGGAAGTTCATTCTTTCTTGGGAAAAATTAATTTTTTGAGAAGGTTTGTTTCAAATTTTGTTGAGTTGGTGAAGTATATTACAACCATGTTGAGAAAAGGAAATGAAATAAAATGGATTGTTGAATCCCATAATTATTTTGATCAAATAAAGAAATCCTTGACTGAATCCCCTATGCTCATTAGTCTAGATTACTCCAAGGATTTTCTAATTTTTTCTTTCACTTCATTTGACACAATAGCAGTTGTTTTATTGCAGAAGAACACTGAAGGGTTAGAGCAGCCCATTGTTTTTTTTAGAAGATCATTGAGAGATGTTGAATTAAAGTATGACATCATGGAGAATCAAGCCTATGCATTGATCAAATCTCTCAAGGCTTTCAGAGTCTATGTGCTACATTCAAGAGTCATTGCATATGTCCCATCAACTTCTGTAAAGGAAATTCTCATTCATCTTGATATAGACGATAAAAGGAGCAAGTGGATCGCTAAAATACTTGAATTTGATCTTGATATTAATCCCACCAAATTGGTTAAGGGCCAAGGTTTAGCCAAGTTTATGGTTGAATCTAATTGCACATCCTTGGGGGTAAATTTTATCAACACTTGCTTAAAAAATCAGTAGGTCGAATTGTCTGACAAAGGTTCTCAAGACATCCCTCCATTGGAAGATTGCATCTGGTACAAGAACATTATATTTTTTCTATAGAAATTGCAGCCTGCTAATGCTATGGAAAAGAAAAAAGTGAGAGCTTTAAAGCTCAAATCAATTAAATATTTTCTTATTGATCAAGTCTTGTATTGGAAATATCTCTTAGGAGTACTTTTGAAATGCTATTGGCAGCCAATTCAGATTTTTCTATTGTCTTATAAGCTGCCTACACCAATGTTTTGCAAACTTTAATTTGTCGTCGCAATTCTCAAATAAACAACACTTTTATTCTTTGCACTATTTGCACAATTACCTTCGTTTTTGTTTTCACGACTGTAAGCGTGAAAACTTGGTCTTCCGAAGTCGCATTAAAATCATTATTGAATTGTCATTATCATTCTTGTCGATATGCCCATTGCGTTTACATTTTATTTATCATTATACAGTTGGCAAAACCTTTTTGATCTGTACTCATTTGAACACTCTTTGATTGATTATGTAGTTTTGTTTCATGAGTGATTGAGTTTGTGATGCATTGGTGATTGGATTTACATGTTATTTGATCAATTTATTTGGCACATTGGTATACAAACGCATTGGTGTTATGTTTTAAACCCTTGGTGTGAATCGTTTCATACAACACTTGGTATTGGTTTCTATTTGTGTGTTTGGTTTTAAAAATATGGTATAACTTTTGATTGTGCGAATGGCTTATCCACTTACCAAAGGTTTCAATTGATTGATTGAAATGGCATAGTTGTAACACATATGTGTTGTGATTTGAATACTTGAAAGCGCCGATGGTTGTACCATGGTAATGACTATTCCGCATGGACAGAAATAGCTCCACCACCTTCACATGATGTCATTAATGCCTTCCCTTATCCCTGTTTCACCTCTGCTAGCATCGGGTAAGCCTTCGAACATTCTTTTCCCGTGTGTGCTACATTCAAACCCTGGCTCGTTCACATCGATCACTGTGTGCTCTTCTCCATGGCACCGGTGGTGCGAATTGAGCCGAATGGTAGCCAAGCCCTGCTACTATTCAATAACGCCCAGAAAGATTTACAAGATAATGGTTGGATCACGTTTGTACAGAGGTTTGAGGGTTTTAATCTGTTCGTTGCACAGCAGTTCGCCCTGACTTTTGATGGCTGTAGGGCCAAAATAGGTGACATTCAGCTTGAAGTCAGTGAAGAGTTCATTAGCTCTGCCACAGGATTAGCAGCCACGGGCCAGCAATGGTTTAAAAAATCTAAATTTGAAGAGGTACCATGGCCATTATTGTTCCTCTCACGGAAGGTCACATCCTGTGACAGAGGTATGCCGATTTCCACGCTTAAACCAAGGTGGCATGATATTTTGATGGTGGTTAAACAATTCATGACCTGTGAGGGTCAATATGGACTGGTTTTTCTTTATCACCTTCGACTGTTAATGAATTTCATGGGTTATCCATTGACTATGCCATTTTATTTCCAACGTAGTCTTTATAAAATGGCTAAGAGGTTTAAACGAGAGAAGGCCGATAGTAGCTTGTTTCAACACGGACTAATCAGACTCATCGTTGTTCACCACTTAAATCTTCATGGTGATAGTTGGTAAGCTTTTATCTCTCAAAATGGTTTTGCTGATACAAAGCCTATCCAAATTGAAAAGCCTGTGGTTAATGAAACTAAGGTCAGGCCACCCGTGCCTTTCCATGTCCTATTGCCCTCTCCCAAACCCTCAGTCAACCCTAATATCGACCTACCCGACGTCTTAGCAAACAAGGTTGAGGCTATAAGAAATCCTATGAGTAAAAAGGTTAAAGGTAACCCTACTATCAACGGCAAAGGTAAAAAGAATGCTCGACTTATATCGAGACTGGCTCAGAATAAACCTAAACCAAATGCTGAGTAGAAGCCCATAGTCCTCAGTGAAGACTTAGACTCTGACATCGAACGCTTCCTAGCTAGTGAGTACCCTTACTCCCAAGGTCTGTGCTCCGAGCCACCCTATGACTTCATTTCTAATTTGCCCCTGTGCCTAAGGAACAATCCTAGTTACCCAGGGATCAAGCTACCTAATGAAACCCTCAGCGATTTAAACAAACCATCACCTACATTTTCAAAGCCCGGACAGTCGTCATGTGACCAATGTAATGTGTGGTTGGAATGCTACTATACCAACGTTCCCTTATTACAGCTGAAAATCAAATCATTGGAAAACCAAGTTGCAGTGTTGACTAGTGAAAGGGACAAGCTTCAAGTAAATGAAAAGAAGCAGAAAACCACTAGTTCCNTCGTCAATTCCAAACTGTTATGACCAAGTTGTCTGCTCATCATCCAAGTATGAATTTCGATATCATTTCGTTTTGTGAATTTCTAGGATTAATATAATGATTTGAGTTTGGTTTTCAAATAGCTCTGTCCATCATTCAAAATGACTCTGTCATAGTTTTGTGGATCCTGTACATTGTTTTCGTTTTGCTAAAATTAAATGAAGTTATGATTTGGTTACACGATTTGGTCGTGCCCAGTTTAGCAATTGTTTGGTTTTCACTGGTTTTGATTCGTTTGTCTATTGGTTTGAGTTAATGAAATCAATGGTGTTTGCTTTTGCTTGGATTTTGTTTGGATTCAACCTGAACAGGAGGTTTTTATGCTAAAATTAGGACACGGTTCTATTTTGATCTAACATAATGTTGCTGTCATTGGATATCAATGGCTCTGATTTAGTTCTTGAGATGATTTCATAGGATTGAATTGGCTTGATAAATATGATGTAGTCTATTAAATTGGAAAAATGACTCTGTTTTGTCAACATTTTCGTTTGGATTTGGATTATATCTAACCTGTGCAAAATATCTTTGTGCCTAAATCATGGAACTGTTTGATTCACAACGACTATGTCAAACTCAAACTGTTCGATTCGCTTGGATCGCTGCATATCTTGAGTTAGCAAGATTATTTTTATGAGTTAGATTGATATCGAAAATAGACTTGATGTCGCTCTGTTGATTTTAATTTTCAAAATGAGTTTGTTAACTTAGATTGACATATGTTATCTCTGTCAAATTCGTATGAGAAAATTTAGTTAATAGTTCGTTTTGAAATGAATTCAAGAAATGATTTCGTTGAATGTCAATCGATTTTGTCTGCCCCAATTAGCAATAACAAATGATTGGACAAGTCCTATAGACCCTGTTATCAACCGATTGATTCCATTATGATTTCTTTTGTGATAATTTACATACCAGTTTTGATTTGATTCGCTAATAACATGGATCATTTGTTATGTTTAATATAGCACGATCAATTTAAGAAAACGATCCATGTTAATTTGATTGGATTCGAAGTGATTTTGTGGATAGCTGAAGCAACTATTTGTGATTTCAATTGGTTATGAATCGATTTCAATACTATCAGTTATCCAATATGATTATGTATACCCGAATTGGTGATAACATATGGAACAGAGTACATGCATCTCTGTAATCATTTGATTGATCTTAGTTTTATTTTCTCTTAAATTAGTATAACAATTTTGATTTGAATGATTCGATATTTGTTTAATAGTGTGAATTTAATTAATTGAGTTTTTAATTGGTTTAATATGATTCTGTGTTGGATTTAGACCAGCTACAGAATCGCAAGATTCTGTAGCTAGTCTTTAGGATTAGATTTTTATCAATTTCATCAGCAAAATATCCTCTTAACTTGTCCATTTTTGACCTCTTTCAGGTACATTCGAATTGCATTGGACATGCTATGGCAGTCTAGGAGATATTTGTGTGATATAGTTTATTTTAGGTTGTTAGTTCAGTCAAACTTGGGATATTTTCCCAGATTTTCTGTAAACAGTTTTGATAACTTCCACAAGGATGTTTTACCCTATGGAAGGCCTTTAAATACTTATTATTTTTTGTAATAAGGATCATCCTCACTTGTGGGAGAACCAGGCTATGGATTTCTGATACAGACTGAGATGAAAGTTGATGTTTTGTTACAGCTTTCGCTTTCAATATATCAAACTTTTGTTTCAAGTTTATGCATATCAGTTTGCAGTTGATTAAAACTACTTTAGCTATCGTAATCTATTGCAAGATGATATGATTTGATTAATGTGTTATCCATATCTGATCTCTTTCATCATTTAAAAGTACAACAATTACTTGGTTTCAGTTAATGAATCACAGATTTCTCTTCTTCGTTAATCGAATCATTACGTATAGATCTTTGCATACAGGTTTATCTAACTATGAAGATTTATAAATCATAATATTGTTGTAGTTTTTATGTCTTGTTTGTCCTGTAATCATATTTGAAGAGCACTATAGATTTTTGTTTACGAGAAGCTCTTGGAGAATCCAGTGTGGGTTGTTATAACCCTAAATTGCACCACACATGCTTACCTGGCATCAGGCCAACTCATGTCTCTTCCTTTCCAAAGCCATGCTGAATAAACTCTTGAAAACCCTCGTAAATCAAGTGGCCCACACCCTAATCCTCTACTGCACGCGTTGGAACACTGGCAGGCCCACTACTGCACGTGTTGGAATGTTGGCTGGCCTACTACAGCCCGTGTTTACCTAACAAAGTACAAAAACAGGAAAGTTGCCGACGGGACAAAAAGCTTTGGGTCAGTTAACTGGAACTCCCGGCCATGCATGGCCGAGAGTTCATCCAAAACCCTAGCTCCTTCTAGCCTATAAAAGAAGGGGTAGGGGTACTATTTGGAGGAGGAAAATTATAGCAAAGAAACTCTGCCCAATTGCCGAATCCGTTTGTCCCAACCCTTTAGCCTTTCCTCAAGCCTAAGAAGAATTCAAGCAAAGCAGTTGGAGGACAAAGAAGAGGAGGAGCCCAGGATCAAGATCGAAAAATGGTGGCCAGTCTTTATCATTATTGTAAGTTGATTCATCTTAAGATTAATAAAAGAATACTTTTCTCGTCCCAATGCATGAGTTTTGTATGATTTATTCGATTTATTCTTAGTCTCTAACCCTCAAGTAGAAAAATAGCATGCATGCGTAGTGTTTTGTCTTGATTGTGGGATTGTCTTTGGAAGGAGCAACGCCAGAAAGCGGACAAAGCGCAATGGAGGATCTACACCAAACATCAGTAAAAAGGTTAGTAGGTTCTTTCCATGTTTGCATGTGAAAAAAGGGGTTTGAGTTCTGGGGTGATAGGTTAAAAGTGATTTCCTTAGGGTCATGATCTGCATGCAAGTTTAGCCCTAGATTGCTAGTCTGTAGGGTATTATTTCCCAACAACAGAATTGGCGACTCCACTGGGGATAGATACTCTTAGGGTTTCTGGATTTAGTTGAAGGTTTTTGGGTAGTCAAAGAATCATATTCTCTGTTTCTTTGTTTGTTTGTTTTCTGTTAGGTCAGAGCTAGCAGGGAACCTGGTTCTTAATACCAGTTTTTCCTTGACTGTTGCTTGACATTTATTATCGGGACACACAGAGGTACACGCGGCCTACAGAAGGCCTGCACGCTTGAAACCCACGCCCTAACCTTATACAGCTCGCGTTCGAACGCTTGTTGTAGAGGTTTCAGTAGCGTGTAGGACTCAGAGAGCTTAAGAGGCAGTCTCCTCTGCCCTGTAAGAATTTTACATTCTTAGGGGGCTTTCTAGATCATCTCTGAGTCTTGCTGGTTCACTGTCTTGTTTCAGTTTGTTTTATTGCATTTGTTTTCTTTTTGCAATTATTTTTTCTTTTTTTTTAAAGAAGAAGCATCCAAGCCTCTAGGAGACCCTGGTTTTCAATACCAGAGGCCTTTTCCAGGTCTGGGCTGCCTGTGTTTAGTTTGGTCTTAGAATTTATACATACCCGCAGCCTGTTCAAGTTTTGCCCGCGGGTACTCACGCACTGTTATAGCTCAGCACGCGTTTGCACGCGTGCTGTTTCAGTGACAGTCGCGGGCTTGACTGGTTTCTTTTCAACCTAGGTGGGGCAGTTATCCCCTCTTGTGGTGAGAAGTGTGCCTCTCAGGGGTTTGAGTCTAGGGATGCACAGTCAGTAGGTTAGGGCCTCTCATCCTTAGCCTGGTTTTTTCTTAGTTGATTGTTGATTAAAAAGAAAAAGAAAAAGAAAGATTTTGTTTTATTGTTTTTAGACAAGCGTAAGAGTCGGTGATTTCTTGATTGCCACTGTGCGTCTTTGCTTTGGTTCTTTGTGATCTGTGCTTTAAGACAGAATTTTAGTTTGTTTTCTCGGTTTTGTGCTTGTCGACATTTTCCCTTTGTTGCTTCATTTAGCACTTAAATAAAAAAAAAAATCTCCTTTTCATTTGCTTATTTGTTTCAAGATTGTGTTGTTGCATCAGTAGCTAGGAAGAAGTCTTTTTTCATAAGTTTTGGCAGTGCATCTAGAGCATAAGTAGCTCACAGATTGAGCGAAATTCCTTTATGCTTGCTACATGAAATCATAGAAAATTTGAAAAGAAAAGAAGTCTTTCTTGTTGAAAAGTTGTTGGTTTTTGCATTTTTTGTAAAAGTTTTTGTTTCCAAGCATTTCTTATTCATTTTTCTTTGAGTCTTTACACACCATCAGTTTCACTTTCATACCTTGTGACGTAAAAAATCCCATTAAAATCAATGCTAATTTAAAATCTATTAGACGCTTTTGTTTGTAGGGTTCATACACTAGCTTAGGACTAGGGCCTTGGAATAGGTTGGAGAGTAAATTCTCCAAGGCCACTCAAACCAAACATTGGAGTCTGTCATAGGGAGTGTAGAAGTCCAGTTACGTGAAAGTTATCCGAGACCCCCCTCTAACACAGGGGCTAAACATGAGGTCGCGTAAGGAAAGGTAACAGAGATAACCCCTCCAAAGCTGGACTGAGTGTAGTGGAGAACACACATCGAGGATTTGTTAAGGGATTTCGTCATTTGAATTTGCCACGGGGCTTTGTGGGTCTCGAATCTGTTCGAGGTCCTCAGTTGTCTTCTGGACCATTTTCTCTCGATACCCTTGATAGGTTTCAGGCTTGATACCCTGCTCATTGTGGTCTACCCGACTATCGACTGTACCCGCCTGGTGACTGTTGGCGTGCTGGCAAACTAGTTGCCAATCTTTTCTAGGGACATACACAAGTGACTGCGGGGGTATACCATGGTACCTAGGATAGGCATAGAGCCACACTTTGCAGAGTATACCCAGAGGGTGCTTCCGTTTTCGAGTTGCACTTACACCGATAAGTTGCTCTAGTGTTGGTTGTTGTAACTGTTCTTCCAACTAGTTTAGTGTTTGCTTGATTTATCTCATAGGGGCTTCTTTTTAGTGTGTGTTACTATTTGATCATGTAGAATACCTTAGTGTGTCATGGATCTTCTCACACTGTGGAGGATTCAGGGCTCCGTCGGTCACGAAGGCTTCTGGGCCTGCCGCCGGTTATACTGGAGCCACCCCCGCCACCACTGAGGCGGAGGCTAGACCAACAAGGGTCTTTTGAAGCAACCGGGTTTCAAACCATTGAGCCCGAACAACTCTCGGAGGAATCAATCACCAATATCGGTTCGGTTGAAACCCCAACCACTGATACTTGGCCACAAGTTATTGTGCCAATTCAATTTTATGAAATCCTGTCAGTGCCTCACACAGCTATGGCAACAAACGTTGTTACTTCCTCTGGGAATTCTTCTATTCCCATCACTGTTGTCACCACAGGAGAAGCATCTCCTAAATTTCCATCGTCGGTCCGAGCCACTACTGTCTCGACCGCAACTACGTCGCACAGTGGCCCGTCCCCATCTATTGCGACGGCCACACCTCCCTTCACACCTAGTGCGACAGGCCCTCCGTTCTCATACGGTATGCCTAGTTCAGGTACCAGCCCTGCACTCACTTACTCCACTTTACAGACTTTGGGTCTGGGGGCAGGGAGCTCTAACGCTCCTCTGCAAGGTCAACTTGGGGGCATTCCTATTCCTTTTAATGCTTTTCCTTATGCTGGAGGTCATATTCCTCCTTCGTCCCCTTCGCTTGGTGGACTGCATTAGCAGTCCGCCGGGCAACTTGCACACACGAGTTCATTTGGAGCCGGGAGTCAAGGAACACCTGTGCAATCTATGCCAGTAGGTTTGTCGCCGTTTGTTTGGAACGGGACGTTTGGTAATAACACTTTCGCATCCACTGCTTTCCCATCTGGGGGCACACCCATTTTTGGACAGTCTATTCCGGCGCAGGGTACTATTCCTGCGTCGGA
>JASDQU010739512.1:76827-88138 GCA_032191745.1 Picea mariana | reverse complement strand
CCGGCCCAGTTGCCGATTCCGCCAGCATAAAAAAAAAGGGGCCTCCAAAAATCATGGTCCTGAGGGAGAAAAAGGAGACAGCTCTTCCGAAGGTACACCATCAGCAGAAGATAAAACAAAAATAGGAAGAAAAAGGAAACAAGTGGACCATCTTGAGGGAGAGTTTAAGAAAATCAAACCTTCCACCTTTGATAGGGAATCCAAAACAAGGGAGCAAGTTGAAGCATGGTTATTGGACATTAAAAAGTATTTCCAAATCTACAACTATTCCAGCAATATGAAGGTCAAAATGGCCATCTATAACTTGAAAGGAAAATCAAGCATATGGTGGCAGGATCTGAAGTTGGCCAAGGGCCTAAAGGAAAAAACAGATGGAGTGGTCGGATTTTAAGAAGTACTTTAAGAAACAGTATTTATCTGAAAGTTACTATGAAAGAAAAACTAAAGAGTTTTATGAGCTACAACTCAATCAAATGACTATGGATGATCTGATAAACAAATTCCTGGAATTATTAAGGTTCATGCCTTATATCTGGGAAGACAAAGTAAAAATCCAGCGGTTCCTAAGTTGTTTACCATTGTCCTATAAGGACAGAATCGAATTCAATAATCCCAAGTCGATGATTGAAGTTTTCAGGAAGGTTTAAATGTGTTACGACCAATACAAACAGTGGTCGAAGTTTCCCAAGGCTTGGAAAGACAAGAAACAAGACCGTATGAATCAACGGAAGAAGGGATATCAACCAGTCCCTTTCCGAAATGCAGCAAAGAGTTTTCCAAGAAAATATTTTCATACCAATAACCAGAATACACAAGGAGGTGGTAAATCAGTCAATCTGGGCACAAAGAAGTTTGGGGACAGCCCCAGGGAACCATTAAATTGATGGGAATGTGGGGAACCTCACTTAAGGAGGAACTGCCCATGTTTGACTTCTGCAACCAGGACTGCGGTTCACAACCTACAGGAAGCCTCCATGGTGGGAGATGTGGGCAGAAGTCTACATCGGATCAATGCAGTTGTGGATGATCGACAAGCTGATCATCAGTCCACTGTAGTGGAATTTCAAGGTAAAGTTAACAATACTCGTGTTTCTGTTTTAATTGATCCAGGAGCTATGTTAAGTTATATTGCTCCTAGTGTGGTGGATTCAAATAAACTTAAAAGAACAAAACATGCAAAATATTGGCTAGTACAACTAGCAACAGGGACAAAAAGAAAAGTATCTGATTTTATTTTCGACTGTGAGTTCAGTTTAGGTGGTCAAAACACAAAGACAAATCTGAACATTCTACCATTAGGGTCTTATGACATAATTATCGGAATGGATTGGTTAGAAAGGCATAAAGCAGTTTTAGATTGTTATGAAAAATCACTGAAGTATAAAGACGAAAACGACATTGTTAGGACAGTTCAAGGTATACAAAAACCAATCTCAGTTAGGCAAAATCTAGCAATGTAATTTAAGAAGTGCATGAGAAAAGGTTGCCAGATTTATGCTATCCAAGTGACAAATCTGTTGGAAAAAGAAAATAAATCGAGCTTAGAGGATTTTGTCGTCTTGCATGATTTTAGAGATGTGTTTGTTGATGAGATACCTGAATTGCCCCCAAGGAGAGAGATAGACTTTTCTATTGATCTGCTACCTGGTTCAGCTCCTGTATCTAAGGCGCCCTACCAAATGAGTTTACCCAAATTAACAGAATTAAAGATTCAATTACAAGAATTGTTGGACAAGAACTACATTCAGCCAAGTGTCTCACCATGGAAAGCACCAGTTATTTTTTTAAAAAAGAAGGACGAAACTCTAAGGTTATGCATCAATTACAGACAATTAAACAAAATGACGGTTAAGAATAAATACCCCTTACCTAGGATCAATGACTTGTTCAATCAAATAGGTGGGGAAAAGATCTTTTCTAAATTGGATTTAAGATCTAGTTACCACCAGGTTAGAATAAAAGATGAAGATATAAGTAAAACCGCATTCAGAACTAGATATGGCCATTACGAATTTGTTGTTATACCATTTGGTCTCACTAATGCGCCAACAACTTTTATGTGTTTAATGAACAGCATTTTCAGCCAGTACTTGGATAAGTTTGTTTTGGTATTTATTGACAATATCCTAGTGTATTCTAAAACATAAAAAGAGCACGAAGAACACCCAAGGATAGTTATGCAAACTTTAAGAAAACACAAATTGTATGCTAAATTCGATAAGTGTGACTTTTATCAGAAGAAAATACAGTACCTAGGACATGTAATATCTGAAGAAGGTATTGCGGTCGATCTAGAGAAAATAAGAGCCATCATGGAATGGCAGATCCCTAAGGATGTAGCGGACATCCGGTCATTCATGGGAATCATCGGATATTGCCGCAGATTTATAGAGGGATTCTCCAAGATCGCATACCCTATCACATCATTACAAAAAAAGGGAACCAAGTTTAACTGGTCACAGAAATGTCAGGACAGTTTTAATAAGTTAAAGGAATTGTTAACAACTGTGCCCTTTTTAAAGGTAGTAGATCCAAACAAAGACTTCCCAGTCTGTGTGGATGCGAGTAAAGAAGGTTTGGGAGGTGTCCTAACTCAGGAAGGGCACATTATTTGTTATGAATCCCAAAAACTAAAAGAGCATAAACGAAACTACGTCACTCGTGATTTAGAGTTAGCAGTTTCCATCCACGCATTAAAGATGTGGCGACACTATATAATGGGCAGAAAATTTATGTTGTTGACTGATAACAGTGGGGTGAAATTTTTTTTAGTCAACCAGACCTTAACGCAAGGCAAGCAAGATGGTTGGCCTTCTTGAGTGAATTCGACTTTGAGGTAAGACGCATTAAGGGTAAAGAAAACAAGGTGGTTGATGCTTTAAGTAGAAGAATTCATGGGCTATTTGAAATAAACATTAGCAGGGCAGCAAGCGATCTTGAGCTAAGGATAAAGGCTGCAAGTAATAATGATGAAAATTACACTAAAACAGTGGCAGATTTACATAATAATATAGAAAATTCAGACAAAACATATATGAGCTTGGACAAAAATGGTCTACTACGATTTAAAAACAAAATATACATACCAAATTCTACTAAATTAAAGTTAACAGTTTTGGACAAAGTACACAAAAAACCATATTCTGGTCATCCGGGATACCAGAAAACGGTAACAGCACTAAGGAGGTTATTTTATTGGCCTAATATGAAGGGCGAGACAACAGAATACTTATCTAAGTGCCAATATTGTCAACAGGTGAAAGTTGAACACCAGCATCCAGCCGAACTGTTGCAGCCTCTACCTGTGCCGGAATGGAAATGGGAGACTATATCACTGGATTTTATTACAGGTTTCCCTAGAACTCAAAAACAGAATGATTCAATTATGGTAGTAATCGATAAGCTTAGTAAGTCTGCACACTTTATTCCTGTAAAGTCTACTTTTAACGCTATTAACATCGCTGAAATATTCATGAAAGAAATTTTTAGACTACATGGTATTCCTAAAATGGCGATTTCAGATAGAGACGTGAAATTCACATCTACATTTTGGAAAGAACTACTTGTAGGGTTAAATACTAACTTGAATTTCATCACAAGTTATCATCCACAAATGGATGGGAAGACCGAACGAACAAACCAAATCATGGAAGATATGTTATGAATGTACGTAAGGACAAAACCAAACAAGTGGGAAGACAACATGCACTTGGTGGAATTCGCATACAACAATGGTTATCAAGCATCGGCTAAGATGAGCCCCTTCGAAGTACTGTACAGCAGAAAGTGTATGACTCCGATTAGCTAGGATAACCCATTTGACAGACTCATGGTGGGACCCGAAATGATCCAGGAAATGGAGAGTATGGTAAGAAAAGTACACTAGAATTTAAAAGAGGCACGAGACAGGCAGAAAACTTACACAGACCTAAAAAGAAGACACCAGGAATTCCAAGTGGGAGACCACATTTATTTAAAAATCAAAGCCAGAAGAAGTTCGCTAAAGCTAGGAAATTGTTCCAAGTTGGCACCCAGGTTTTGTGGTCCTTTTGAGTTCTTAGCTCGAATTGGACCCGTGGCATATCAACTTGCACTTCCTGCAAATCTGAAAATTCATAACGTATTTCATGTTTCCTTGTTAAATAATTATGTTCATGATCCTACTCATATGATCGATAGGAACTTGGTGCAGGTGGAACCAGAAGGCGAGTTCCAAGCGGAACCTTTGCACATTCTGGACAAGAGAGAAATAACACTATGGAACAGAGTCGTCACCCATGTAAAAGTGCAATGGAAGCACTTTAGTCCTGAGGAGGCCACTTGGGAGTTGGAGGGAGATTTGAAAAAATCTCATCCAACCCTATTCCGAGAAAGGGACGAACACTTAGGACAGTGTTGTACTGAAGGGGGAAAGGATGTAACACCCCCAAAAATAAATTATTTTTAAAGTCTGAAAATACTTAGGAATTTATTTTTCGTTTTTGGTAAATTCGAAATTGGAAAATTATTGCCATTTATGGAAATTCTGAATTTCGAATTTAGTTCATTGTAAATTATGATTATGACTCTTGGGCAAAGATTTGATTTGACCCAACCAACTTTTTGACTATGAAACTTGTAAGAAACAAATATTTTTATATTTATTGTGGATCGACAAATGGAACAGCGAGGTTGAAATCAGTTGACCATGACTCCATGAGTGGGGAACATGTTGGAACTACCTCATGGTTGAATGTTACAAGTGGAAAATTAGGAATTTAGCCATTGGCAGCCCCTGAAAATCAGGGATTTGGAAAGCTGTGAAAATTCCCAAGGGGAAAAGACCTAGGCACAAATGATTTTGGATAAATATAGTATATGGGAGGAGGCAGGACGTTGCCTAGTATGCTGGGAAAATAATTATCTCTTGTTGTTATGAACACTATTTTTATCAGTGTGAGGCAAGGAGAAGTTGGTTTTGAAAACTGAAGGACGGTTTCTAAGAAGTATTTTTGGAGTTCTCCCTCATGGGTTCATGGTCAGGCTAGGGGGTGATCGGAGCAAGTAGATTGGTTGTCTCGTTCTAAGGTTGGCAGGAAATTGGTTATTCCATTTGTTGTCCGGAAATTTACTCGGATATGTCCATCTACTCCTTCTCTGGTCGAATGTTATTTTAATGACTGATATAACACATCTCTTTAATTTTGGATGAATTGTTCTATTGATTAGATTACTATTGGAATGAAATAAAATACAGTAAAATTCTTCCAGTTTTATCGTATTCCTTGAGTAAGAAATTATGCGTGTGTTAATTGTAGATGGTACTAATTTATATAAGCATATGGAAGATGTATCCATGCTAGATGGGATATGTATTGTGTTAACCCTAGCATTTCAGGACATGTGATTTATTGCATATAAGTAACCAACCCAAACATTATTGTCGATTGAAGAATGCTAAAGAAAATTCTGGAAGTAAACTTGAAAACTTAAGATTTACCTAGACATATATGGTTACAGATTAAATACACATGATGTACCAAATAGTTATGAAGATCAGACTGTGCAAATGTTATTCAAGGCTTGGAATGATTACCTACAATATGAAGTGACTACATATATATATTGCTACAAGTTAAATACACAGATTTTACCAAATAGTTATGAAGATCATATTGTACAAACGTTACTTAAGACTTGGAATGAGTATATATAATAGGGAGCTATTGTGTGTGTGTGTGTGTGTGTGTGTGTGTGTGTGTGTGTGTGTGTGTAGCAGTCTGTATAAAGTTTCAAACTCTCTTAAACATCTATTGTATGTATAAACCAGATACCAATGATATAAAGGAAAACGACCAGTCAGTTATGTCGCAGTAAGCATAACAGGAGTTTTCTTTTCATAATACAGAGACCGCTCCCATTTCATAACAGTATTCGCTTCACTCTTTTAAACAAAAAGAATAGAGGATCTGCATAACCATAAACTTGGAATAAATAGCTAACAATCATGTTTAATTACAAATGCGCAGGAGTAAAAGTCTCGTGACTCAAATACTTAACTTATTACATATTCTAGGAATAGGCCAATAATTCAAATGTGTATTCAACTCTACGCAAATACTCTGTGTTATAAATTTCCAATTAACCAGTCGCTACAGGAGTCTGGTTTGAATTTTTCACTGTAACGGGACAGAACCATTTTTGTTTGATTTGGAACCTGGAATGATAAACTCTGAGAGCATTGTAAAAGGAACCCGATTACCTTTTGCATAAGGCGATGTCCTAGAATCCGAAGATTTTGTGTGCCCCGACCTTGTAAGAAGACCAAGAAAATTATAATTAGTATTAAGTTGGAAGCAACATAAATTCATATGCTGAATGTAGAATAAATTTCCAAGGTTAAAATATTTATAAAAGAGACAACGCAAGTAAAATTTTGAACTGCACTTAGCCTAGGGATTCTGTAGTAAAGATCGTATTTCCCCCTTGCATCCCTGAGAATGTCATCCACAAACCCGAAGGGGTGGAGTGGCCAAGGATCGCCTATTGGGTACCCTCGTAGTCAAAAGGGGCCCATCATTAGATTATAGAGACCAAACTTTTATCAATCATTTCAGAAAGAGAATAATCATACAGCATCCAAACAGTTATAATAAAGAATGTACAGTATCAACAGGGATCCACAGGATTGCTCGATTGGCCACAGAATGAGGTTAAGAGGTTATTCTCATTTTTAATTAACTAAACCCCTTTGGAAATAATTACAACACCATCGCAGACAGAGTCCTAGACAAATTATAGTTTTCTTTCCTTGATGCGATGGAAATAAAACAAACAGTTAAGACATCCGAGTCTGCAAGACAGTAGGCGAGGGGAATTCCTCGACCATGTCCCGGAGCTTCGAAATAAAGATACACGATAGAGGACTTAAACTGTTACCGTGGAGAAAGGGACTCATGAATTCTTTAATCGTTTTACTGTGGAATTGTTGGAATATGGTGAGCATTTTAAAGGCCGAGGGTTACTGACTTATACTCAGGCAGTAAGCCATTATGTGCTTACAGTGTGTAGGGTTACAAAAGAAAAACAAATCATACCACCTCTAAAACGAATCAAAACTTAGCAAGTACTGGGATATGTACACTTAGGAAGTTAATGGATCAAATACTTCATACAAAGATACATGATATCTGTGTAGCTATAACTGAAAAACTCAAACACGAAAATCATAAGGGAAACGCCCTTCCACAGAGATTAAAAATCGACTTCCTAACTAGGGTAGAAAACCCAAGAACACCCACGAAGTATACAACCAAAACCTCAGACAATTAAGGGGGTTATGCCGAAACAACAAGGCCTCCGAAAAGCTAAATTACAGGACTACCTTTTATCGGGCGTGTAAATACTTAGAACTCAGAACAAGCAATGAAGATTTCAATAAACTGTCATTTCACTTATGACTGGACTAAAGAGATAGACATCCTCGTTTCCTTTGACACCTTCAGCCCTGAACCGTCTACGGTTTGACATGAAGGAAAACGTCCATCGCAGAGCTTGAGGGTTCCTAGAAAACGATACAAAAGACAAGCATGAAGACCAGGTAAAACCCTAAACATGGTTGGATGAAATGCCATTACCCAAAAACTCTACACCAGACCACGAAAGACAAGCCAGTTGTGCTTTTAGGAGTTTATCGAAGGGATTGATGCACACAGTAAAATTTTCTTAGTAACGAGAGTTGGATATAAACAACCAGGGGATCCTTACCTCGATTAGAATGGTGTCTGATGGGTGTGGTCAGCCATAATTTTTGTTTCCTCTACCAGAGCGATCCCGTTCTTTTTTTCAAATGTTGGCTATGCTATCAAGAAGGACCGTAATAGGGTTAACACTGTAACAAAAAGTGCAAACTACACAGAGCCAAGAGGGCGGGTGAAACAATAGTCTTAGAAAACCTCTGTAGGTTAGTTCAATGGCATTAATGCAGAGTTGTAACTAGCCCATGTGATTAGGGCAAGGTGGAGAAATTTCAATGGGCATAGTAAACAAGCGATGGTCCCAAGGAGGCGTGTTACACATCGCCATAAATGTCATTGGCAGGGTTCATTTACACCGTGACAGTCGTATTCTATTAGGCTTATGGAAACTGTAAGGAAAGATCATTTTTGGGCTATAGTTTAGTTTAAATCTTTTATTTCCAGATTAGTTAGAGTTCTACAATGCATCTCGGATCTGTTATCCCTCGTGCCAGGGTTAGTTCTAATGAGTATGGAAAAAAACCAAGAACGAGCAACAGGTACCAACCGTTTGGTTACAACGGATTTTAAGTCTTAACGCTATCACATGTGGAATGTCATGTGGATAATAACTCATTCAATAAATACCTTTCACACACGTCTGAGGGATTAATTCATTAATTCGAGGCTAATGTCGTTATATGCATTGATGTTTTCCATAATATGTCTATAACTTGCACAATTTGAATGCATATTATATGGTGAGTATATATATATATATATATATATATATATATATATATATATAATTAAGTAATCAAGCTACCTTTCTCCCTTCCTTGAGATTAGGAATGAGATAGAGTCTTTCATTTACAATTGTTCAAGGATATGGTAAGTGTAAAGGGTGCAAAGAAAAAGAAGTATTAATTCACATTATAGTATAATTAAGAAATGTTTGGAGAAGTAATGAAAGCGTGAATAATGACCCTAAGAAAAAAAAAATTAATAGGTAAATTTGGGGTTCATTACAGGAGGGAATGATTTCCAAACTAATAGAAGAGAACAGAACCAAGAAGTATGAGGCCTCTCCACCAAACTTATCCATTAGCTCATTTCATAATGAATGTGGCAAAGGAAAAGAGGAGACAACGGTACAATGAGACCAAGGATTGCAAGGTGATATGGAATTAGACACAATCAAACATCAAGCTCTCTCTCAGATCTGTGACAAGCTTGAAGGCCCTATTGGGTATAATGATATGTGATTATCTCTTTAGCAATGTTTTGTAGATTTATCTTTTTACGAAACTAGTTTATTAGGCAATACTATAGTAGAGTAGTTAGGAATATTTTTAGATCTACAAGACTAGCTCAAAGGCTAGGCAACAATTTTGATATTTTGGTACTTTCTGAAATAATCACGGTAGCTATGTCTCCTTTTGCCTTCTATTAACTTGTTGTATGGTTCGATCACAGTGAAATTTTAATATAAAATCGATCCATTTTTGTTAAAAAAACAAAAACAAAACAAAACAATATCGATCTTCCTAACTCATCAAAACTGTGGAGATTTAAGAAAGCTTCTCTCCAAAAAATTTCAGCATAGGAAAGCAACCAAATAATTTCTAAGCAAACCATTTAGTTTCTCACCATTTTCTTTTAAAGTCCAATAAACCAAAATTGATCTCTGGTAACAATCATCATCGTCGTCATATATATATATATGGAACAAAAATCTTATTTCAAACAAGTGTTTAAAAAAAATTTAATGATTGAATTATTTACTTCACTATTTAATTCATTGACCTAAAATAACATTAAAAAGTTATTTATTATTATTTCAATAACTAAAAGTATTTAATTGAATGACTTAAAATAACACTAAAAAGCTATTATACCCACCTAAGGCATCTATATTGCAATGAGATCATCATTGACTTCCAATTAGCTTGAAGTTTTAACCAATCTCATATGTGCATTATAATTGAAGTTTTGCAAGTAAGTTAATTTTCTAATTATTTATATTCGATTTTTCTGAAATATGATTGGCTTATACATTTGATCTCGTATTTTGTGAGTGACAACATAATGCTTGGTAGCATCACCATGCATTTAGACTATCATTTAATTTCTTACCCAATATGACATAAATTAACTCCTCTACTTTGTCCCCTGAGCTCACTGCCTTTGCACCACCATGATTACATCGCTTTCATCACTGCTAAAGCGTCGCCATATTGTACCGTCTAACCCATGGCCAACTCAATTCGATTTTAATTCATGCCGTGACCCCTTGCTATCAAGATGGCTCTTGCCCTTATCATTGTCTATGCATAATTTATGCGACACCTCCCTATGCATAAGCAGTTAAAATGCAATTCCTTCTATGCTTGTTTTGAGAATGATTATAACCATCCATCAATCCATAAACTGGTAATTCCAATTTTGTCAACTATTGAAGCATATAGGGAAAATTGTATATGTAATTGTGGCATTAGCTTCCTATAGCAGTGGTAGTGGTTCCTCATTCCCTGCACCACATTGAACACAATATCTTGAAACATATTCGAAATATTAGTTAGTGATACAAAACATCAACTTGTGAGGCTATGGCGGTGTAAGAACGACAATTAACTAATAACCTCTATAAGCAGCTAAATTATGCCCTTAATTTGCATAGTTGCTCCTCCTCCTCAAGCATTCGACCCATAATTTCCACTCCTCCTCAAGCATTCAGCAACTGCTTCAATCCTGAAATTCAGCAACTGCTTCAATCCTGAAATTTAGTTGCATTGATTATATACCCAATGGGGGCCTGGCTGCTCTCCTACAAGAAGTGTCTCATCAAGAGGACCAGATCCACCAACAACGCAAAAGACATGAGAAAAACACAAGTATAGGTAGTAGTAGTCATGGAAACATATAAACCAAAAGTGTTGGGTGTAGGAGCTAAAATTGACTAAGCAAAGCAAAGGTATGTAGAGCAATGTACTATCTTAGATTTACTATTACAAACAAGACTCAAAAGCAAAGTTTAGACTTACTTTCACCAAAAATTCACCTTGAAATCTTGCTTTCTTGACACGTGTTCACTAGCTTTAACACATCTTCTCGTCTACTTGTTCATTAGCATCGATTCTTTATGGTTGATTCCTCCCAACTATCTCCCCAAAAACATAAATTCCAATACATTTAACAAAACAATCATATTCCAAACCAATAAATAAATAATAAATAACATTCAAAAACATTATAAACATATATACTTATTTATTTGTGTATTATTATTTCAATAACTAAAAATATAATAAACAAAATTTTGTATAATTAATAACATTTTGCACATGCCCCGTATGGGGTGACAGGGGGCGAAGGCGCGCCAAATGGCCTCGCACTAGGCCGGAGAGTAAATGCTGGAGGCAGTCCTCCATAAAATGCCCATTACGGATGTTGGCCAGCCATTACAGCCCTGCAATGGATGGACTTCTCCCGCGAGCGAGGCTTTATGAACTTGGCGAGGGTAATGTTAAATGCGGATATGGGAATTCGCAGCTTGATTATTTGTTTTGCTATGCTCCGGTCTCGGCTCTGCTCTG
>JASDQU010739512.1:48836-65259 GCA_032191745.1 Picea mariana | reverse complement strand
GCTGAGGCTAGTAATCCATGAAAGAGGGTGGTCTCTCACAATCAACATAAGCATTAATTAAACTGGCGATTATAGTGGGGTTGTTACATTCCGCCTCCCCTACAATTGTACACCATCCTAGGTGCACTCTATCTTGATATACATAAATGCAAATTTACATCACAATACTTAGGAAATAAAGTTTTTTTCAATTTTACAACTCCGGCAGTAGCTCCAACCATAATATTATTTTCCTCTCAACTCGTCGACCCAAGGAATGCACCACTTGTTTATCATGGATAACCTAAGGGATGTACCATATGTTTATCAAGGCTAACCCAAGAAATGAGCCATTATTTTATCAAGGTCCCTAACATAGTTATATAGGACTTGAGGTGTGGTTCTAGAACTCTAGCTGCTCAAAATGGAGTCTTGCATTCCATTTTCTTCAAAATTGTCAAGAATTTATGGGTATTTCTCCCACAGGTTTTCTTCATTCTCCCATGTAGCATATTCATGTATGTAATATTTCCATTGAACCTTTACCAACCCTATGGCTTTGTTTCTGATAAATTTGACTTTCCAGTCCATGATGCGTACTGGTTCCACCCAAAAATACCCTTTGTGCTCCACCTTGATCACATTCCAATAATTTATGTGGTTAGGGTCAGGCACATATTTCTTTAATAACGACGCATAAAATACATTATACACTCTCATGGATGCAAGAAATTATAGCATGTATGCAATTGGCCCTATATTTTATAATATTTTGAATGGCCCACAATATCTTGTTGCCAACTCTAGGAAACTTCCTAATCTTATTGAACTTGTATTTACAATTACTTTTAACAACACATGTTCTCCCACTTTAAAATCCTTGAAAACTCTATTATTGTATGCATAACTTTTCTGCCTATCCTGGGTAGCCTTTAAATTTTTCTTTATCTTTTCCATATTCTCTTCCATTTCCTTGAACAAATCTGTCACAACGATTTCTCAATTTGTTTAATTATCCCAACTTACTGGAGTGTTACACTTTCTTCCATACAATGCTTCAAACAGACTCATTTTCAATGAGGCCTAGTACCCATTGTTTTAGGAAAATTCAACTAAATGAATATAATCTTCCCACTTTGATGGTTGATTCATCACATACATTCTAAGCATGTCCTCAATTATCCTTTTAGTCCTTTCTATTTTTTCATTTGACTTTGGATGATATGTTGTACTAAGATTTAAATTTGTTCCAGATCCTTTGACCAATCATTTCCAAAAATTGGAAGTAAACTTTGTATCTGTTATCACACTAAGTTTCCTTGGGTCTTTAGCCCTTAGTTTTTATTTTTCTAAGCCTTTAGATTTTTTAAATTTGTATTTTCTTCTTAAAGTTGTGATTTACTTAGGTCACTTTAATGAATAAAGGTTTAAGTCATGGCTCAAATTTTGATCCTCACATAAACTGTTGGCCTAGGTTCATTTTCATGACTTGTGTTTTGATCCCCTTCATGATTTGACACTAAGTTCAACTCACTCCATGACCATATTGAATTGACATGTCACCCTCCTCACTCATGCCTCTGTAGCCTTGCCATGTTGTGCCTTTGTCCTATGTTTACTGGTCAAATCATTTTTTGAAAGGGAGCGCTGCCAACTCACTAGGAATTTTCGTAGCACACTCCCTGTCCTTCATCTTTCAACATGATTTGTTATTATTGCGCTGATGTCATCTCTTCCTTGTTTTACGCACCATGGTTAGTTAAAATATGCCTTCAAGGTTTCAATATTTATGATCTTTCAAACAGTTTTTGAATTTTGAAAGTTCAAAACTCTACGCTGAAAAAACTACCAGTTCAGACTAGTTGGTAGTAGTGTTACTAGATCATATGTTGAGGTGGATTCAGAGGCTGAGTTTCTCGTGCTACTCTCCTAATATTTCACTAAAACTCTGAGTTATCATCGATCTCCAGTTATTCCATGGTTTCCCTCATCTGCATGTGAATTTCAAGGAGTAATTATTGCTTGGAGTTTGGGTAGCAATCGTGCCTGCATAATTGGAGGAGGTCTTTTCCCCTTGCACTTTCCTATCAGTTTCTTCCACTCAAACCTGTAGCCACCATTACCTGGTTATCATTCTTAAGAGATATACTCTCCATGCTCCCTATTTTTGAGGGCCCAAGAAATCTTTATGTCCTATATGCGCAGTGTGCTACCCAGAAACGCTACTGAAATGACTCTGCCTTTTTCCCCTACCTCGTATACCTTTTGAATTGGACTATTTTCAACCCAGTTTTTAAATAAAATTGCAGTGAGATCCTTCTTCACCTTATTATTCCTTATGTTTTATGATTTATGAAAATAAAATGGAGTGACGGTCACAACCATTGTTTCCTAAGTTAGCAACCAGTTGAGCTAGGGGAGATTCCTAAAAAGGGGAAGCCATGCTTCACTGTCTCTTATTGAATTCTGACTCTTTGTTTCCTAGCCATCACTGTAACATAGTTTTTTAAACCTTTCATCTTAAACTATCGAGACTCCTTAGAAGAAGAATTCGCAAAAGGGAGGTACTGTGGTGAGAATTGAGCCTGCATACATGCATTTATTTGAGGCAGATCCCATGGCTAGAGAAGTTTTTCAAAGGGTGGGTTGCCTCACGTTCTGCCAAAATATGCAGAGGGGTCATCCCTAGGTGGCAAGGAAATTTTCCTTACATTTTGATGGCTTGAAGACAAAGGTAGGGGAGCTATAATTTGAAGTGTCTGAGATGTCTATTTCAGTAGCTACATGGATCCCTATCACTAGAGAGAATTGGTTTAAATCCATGGCCTTAGATGCAGCCTTTTCCAAAGACTTCCTTAAGCCTGAATATAAAACTGACAATCTATCCAAAGGGGTGCCAAGAAGTCATCTGGTTGGAGAGTTTGATATAATGTTGAGGATCATTCAAAGGTACTTCACATGTGAGGGGAGGTTCAATACACTATACCAGTACGATATAAGGATTTTGTTGCATTTTACTGGAAAATTTGAAATCAACATTCCCTTTTATTTGTTGAGGAGCATAGGCAAAATGTCAGATAGGGTTCAATCAAACTCAAAGGTTGTGTATACTAGAATTTTTCATTCTGGGTTGATTAGAATGCTAGTTGTTTATGAAGAGATGAGAAACGAGAATATCTCATGGGAACACTCCATTGTTGTTGCTCACATGAAATTAGACATAGAAGCTACTCCTCAGTCATAGATACAAAGCCCTTTTCCATCCACCAATGTCTCTCCAACAGGAGCCAACAAGAAAAGAAAGAGTAAGGCCCTTGTTCAAGATCAAGAAGCCATTAAGGAAGTTGCAAGAACTGAGGAGGAGGCCTACCATTATCCATAGAGAGACCTTCCACCCTGTCCTATACCAAAACTAGAAGAGGTCCCTTCCTCTACTAAAGCCACATCCAAGAAAGGAAGGAAACTACACTTCTCTTCATCTCCTTCAACAGTTAGGACCAAGATCAAAACTCCTTTCACAAGGTCATCATCTCTCAAAGGGGATATTGAAGAACAGGTCCTACCAAAGGATTTCACTCTAAAGAAAAATAAGGTTAAGGGAGAAGACATTGAGAAGTCTGTGGTTTTCATTCCAAAGAAGAAGAAGGATAAGGGAAAATACATTGAGAAGCCTGTTGAGATAGAAGAAGTAATCCCTGTGCAACAGGAAGATGAAGCATTAAAAAATATTTTTGAGACTTTCCACATCACCACTCCACCTAGCAACCAGACCTTCAAAAGGATGATTAAACAACTCAGGCAAGCTAGGAAGGAGGTGAATCGTCTGAAATCTGAAGCCCTATCTGAAAGAATTAAGATGAAAGAGCTCATGGATGGTTATAGCTAGACTCTTGACTTAGCAATATTTGCAGCAAGAAGAGACCACCCCCTTCATAGGAAACTCAAGAACCTCTATAGGAAAAATAGAGACTTTCAGTCTCACAACAGAAAGATCAAAGCAGAGTTGCAACCATTCCAAGATGAGATAGCTCAAAGAAACTTGAATGTGTTAGTTGAAGTTGTTATTGAAAAGGAGAAGCAAGTAACCAAGGAAATCATAGCTCCAGTGAAGAATCATGTTACTCCTAAAGGGAAGCATGTTGTTGTGCCAAAGGAAATGCCTACTTCCACAAGAAGGAGTGTGAGGTTGATGAAGTAATTGGTGAAAGGTGAGCTCCATTTTTTATAATGGCCCCTTTTTGCAAGGATAAGTAATTGAGGAAATACTACCTCTGTCACCTATACAGGCTATACAAGATTCTAATGCATACTGCTCAGAGTTTTTGGTGTTCTGCAGAGAGTTAATATCTTCAACAGTAGTAGCGCAGACATTCCGTAGTGTTATGGCACTACATAATTGTCTTATTTTCATGGTCTATCAATCTGCTACCTATAACATTCCCTAATCACCTAAGACTAGTGTAGAGATGTAGCTGCTAACTTCCTCGGGGTGCTACCAAATTTGTCAATGTTGAAATGATGGCACTACCGAATTGCATGCAGACACACAGGCGGGTGCTACCAAAATTTTAACAGAGAGTGAATTACACAAGCGGGCGCTACCAAAATTTTGACAGAGGCCAAATTCTACACAGAGGCACACAGGCTTGGTGCTACCCATTTGACATGCCTATTTTGGAGGTTGTTCTATGGAATCACAAGGAATTTGATAAAGTCACGACAAAGGCTCACTATCCAGAGCACTACCAAATGACACTACCAACAGGTACCTAGAATCAAGGGGGCTCGAATTATCATCTTTGTGAATGGATGATGATGTGGAGAAAGGAAAATATAGTAGCTGGAAACATGATGATAGTTATAAGCCTCTGAAGAACACTTGGCATGTAGGGAGATGTGCATCAAAGAAGATCAAGTCAGTTCAAAGTTGGTTGGATTAGTGACCAACATTTTCCCTCTTTGTAGCACAGTTATTAGTTTAAGTTGTTAGATGAAATAACTAATTGAAGATTTTTGTGGGAGGAAGACCAACTCGCACCTCCAGCTGTTGTCTTCCCTTTTGTTATAAATAGATAGTCTAAATGCTTTAGTAGGTTCGAATGGTTGGTCTAGGCTCCCTTATTTTGTAATATTTTGATGAAGCTACTGGTTAACTGGTTATGTACTTGATTTGAGACTTCATGATTAATCTAAGTCAACTTTCTTACTCCATCTTATTTACCTCTGATTTTGAAGTATTCATGCTTGAATGATTCACATGAATTGTTGTGGTGATATTATGATGAATGTTTGATTATAGTATTATTATGATGTTCTTCAGTTTGCTTAAACTTTGAATTCAAGAAGATCTTGTGTTTGAGTTTTTCTTCCTTAGGTTGCTTAAAGACCTGATGTCCATAGAAAACCTCTACATTTTCCTTACCAAAGTCTTCCCTCTATTCACCTTTACTCCTAGTTACTGACTGAATTTAATTAAGACCTCAATTTCATGTGCATGGTAGCCCAAATTTATGAGTTAGAACATTATTATCTTGAGCCTTGTCCATTTTCCCCCTTTAAAAATCATTCACATTTACACATAACCTGATGGGTATTGGGATTACCTTCTATGAAATTTGAGGGTGACTCCTGGTGCTAACATTCTTGGCATCATTGTCAAGGAACGAATTGAAGACATTTCCTTGAGATTGAATGACAAAGATTACTAGTTCTGAAGGTGCATTGGAACTCAATACATTGAAGATTGCAACTTGCACTTGGCGACTCCATTGTTTTAGCTCTGGCTCCTAGAGGTAGACACATGAGATCAAATCCACAACTACCTTTGGTTCCACCTAAGGCTGACCCAAAAAAGATAATCAAGAAGGGAAAATCTTCTCAAGAAAGTTTTTTTGTTGTTGCTACAAGTTCTTCTGGTCAGTTGCCTGATTCCACTCTTAATACTCCAGTTTTTATATCAAGTAATATTCCTTTATCTTCTGCTGAAGTATCTAAGAATATTGATTTTGAAAATTTACCTATTGAATACTCCTCCTTTGAACTTGATTTGAAATATGAAAATTTTTAAATCCTTGCTTTCCCTGACATTGTAAAGTGGTTTAGACTTGAGAATATTGAAGATTTTCCTACCTTATCTTTGCTACTCCTCCTCCTGTCAAATTTTTCGCAGCCAAAGAAGAGGAAACCTCATCCCCTTTACAGACTATACCATCTTCTTCCAAGACTCATCCTTCTGTTGTGAAAACTGAAATTCCCCCTTTATACATTCCTTTTTCTCCTAATCTGCACACAATCAAGTTTCTGTCTCCTCCTTTTTCACCAAGAGTCCAAAATCCAATGGCAGACGCTAACCCTCCTAGAAATAGGATGGATTCCATAGTGGATACAAGATATTCCCCTTTTGTCTTACCTTGGCTAATGAATTTTCTCCCTGATGGAGATTATTTAAAATACATGCCCAAATTTACAGGAGAAGAAGATATAACTGTTGAAGAACACCTTGTTTCCTTCTACAATTATGCAGAAAATCAAAATATTGAAAATGAGGATGTGTGGATGAGAGTCTTTGTCCAAAGCCTTTTTGGTGAGGCTAGGAAGTGGTTTAGAGGTTTGGCCCCTGGATGCATTACTGGGATTGAGGCATTAAATGATGCCTTTTTTAGGCACTCGGGGGATAAAAAGGACTTTTTGTATTATATAACAAAATTTGGATCCCTAAAGAGAAAAGAGGGAGAGTTTGTCTCTGACTTCCCCAAAATATTCAAAAAAATGTACAATAAGATCCCTGCTTAGATAAAGCCTACAGAAACCTCTGCAAAAATCACCTATGTCAGTGCTTTCGACCCTGAGTTTTTCCTTCTACTAAGAGAAAGAAGATCAACCTTCTTGGCTCATATGCAAGATGCAGCCTTGGAGGTAGAATCTAATATAGTGGCATATAAACAAATTAGGGGGAAATCTGATAAAGACAGGAGGAAAAACAAAACTGAAGCTTCAACCTCTTATTCCCCTATGGTCCATCCTCAAGTTGATGAACTTACCAAATTAGTAAAATCCCTTTCTACTGAGATAGAGAAGTTAAAACTTGAAGGAAAATAGACCTATAGAAATACTCAAAATGATGATAATAGAGGTAACTTCATGAGACCCAATAATGCTCCTCAGATCCTTCCAAGAGATCCTAGAAACAGAGATAGGGATGATCAAAAGGTACAAACTCCTTTACAAAACAACCTTGTTGTTGATCAAGAAGGAGAGGAGGAAGAAGTTGACCCTGTGATTCATTACTTAGGTGATACATCCCCATCCCCTCACTTGAATCAATATGCATATGAACAATCCTTGTTCAAACAAATGAATTAAGTAAGGGAGAGAAAGAAAAATAAAGTCCTAATAGATATTATCTGAGATCCAAAAATAATGAGGAAAAGAATGATGCTTCTGATCAGCCTACCCAAAAAGAAAATTCTGCCAAGGTTGTGATAGTTGGAAGAAAATAAAAATATACTCAAAGCCCCCAAGTTTTGATCAGAAATCCTACCCAAGAATCCAAAGAGATCCTGAAATCTTCACCTTCCTTCAACTTTGAGAGTGAGATCCAAAAAATCAAGATCCCTGTACCTTTTTTGGAATTGATAAAAAATGAAGAATTTAAAAAATATCTCTCCAAAATGTTACAGCCCGAATCTTCTCCAAATGCCACTGATTCAATAAATCTGCAAGATGAAAAGCCATCAGTCATATTAGGACCTTTGATAGAAGATAGAGATTATTCATCCCCTCCCTTATATACATCATTGAACATACATGATAAGGTGCTGCATAATTGTTTGATGGACTCAGGGGCATCCCACAATCTCATGCCCAAAACTGTTATGGATGAACTTGGATTAGAAATCACAAAGGCATACCATGAATTATATTCGTTTGATTCTAGGAAAGTGAAGTGTCTTGGGGTCATTAAAGATCTGGTTGTGACCTTATTTCATCTGCCCATGAAAAGTGTAGTCATGGATATCGTGGTGGTTGATGTTCCCCCCAAGTTTGGCATGCTCTTGTCCAGATCTTGGATAAAAAGAATTGGGGTAACCTTGCATATGGACCTATCATATGCTACCATTCATGTGGTTGGAGAGGAGCATAGAAGAATTTACAGGGAAGCTTAGTTGGCCTACATTATTAGTGACAAAAAACACCCCACAAATCATCCTATTTTTTCACTTGATACTGATTTGGGATCCAGCATCTTGCAGCTCACTGATGCTCCTAAATCTCCAATTGAAATTAGAAAATAGTCTGTTAACTTTTGTGAAGATTCTCCTCCAATCACCTTTGTTTGGAAGATGTTCTTTGATGGAGCCTCTTCTAGGGAAAGTGTTTTTGTTGGAGAGGTCTTTGTTTCACCTGCTCAAGAGACCATATCTTTGTCCTACAAGCTAGAATTTGAAACTACCAATAATGTGGCAGAGTATGAAGCTCTTGTATTGGGTTTAAGGGCTACAAAAGACATGGGGATTGAAGAGCTATCATTATTTGGGGATGTTGAATTGATTGTCCATCAGATCAAAAATCTTTATCAAACTAAACACCCTAGGCTTAGATCATATAGAAATGAAGTATGGGACTTAGTTGACAGTTTTTCCTTATCTTTCAACATTTCATTTATTCCAAGAGAAGAAAATATCATGGTTGATTCTTTGGCTGTATCAGAAAGAAATTTCAGAGTCCCCTTGCCACCTAAACTCAAGTATGATGTAGAAGTCAAATACAGACCCTCTATACCTGACAATGTCAGGCATTGGAAGGTGTTTGAAGATGATCTTGAGATCAAAAAATTCCTTGAGACTATTGATGAGTTTTCTACATTACACATTGATCAAGATCATGACTCTAAAAATAATCCTCATGCTGATGTTTTTCTAAACAAAATTTCTAATCATCATATTGTTCAGTTGCCTAGAAACCACATTCCAAAAGGACTAGTTCCTTTGGAAATATTATTTGACATAAATGATGTGGCAATGAAGGGAAAAGGGTCAATTGATGATGCTGATGTAACTGAGTGAAATGTGGGTACAGAAAAGGATCCAAAATATGTCAAGTTGTCAAGAAACCTATCAAGGGAGCAACGAGATGAATATGTTGAAATTTTAAAAGAGTTTGTTGATGTGTTTTATTGGACTTATGAATATCGGAAAACATACGACACAAGCATTATAGAGCATAAGATCCCATTGAAGGAAGAGACCAAACCTTTCAGGAAAACGTTGAGACAAATAAATCCTATGTTGTTGCCTGTGATGGAAAATGAGGTAAAAATGATTTTAAATGCTAAAATTATTATTCCTCTGAGGTATTCTGAATGGGTGGCCAACTTGGTCCCAGTGAGAAAAAAGAATGGAGAAATCAGACTTTGTGTCGATTTCCGGAATCTGAAAAAAATATCTAAAAAGGATAATTACCCCTTGCACAAGATGGATCATATATCATAGAGGGTGACAGGTGCATCTAGGATGTCCATGATTGATGGATTTTCTGGCTACAATCAGATCTATGTCTTTCCAAAAGATAGAGAGAAGACAACCTTTACCACTCCTTGGGGTACATTCATGTACATTAAGATGCCCTTTGGTTTGATGAACGCAAGGGAAACCTTTCAACGAGCCATGGACATAGCCTTTATTGGAGAGAAGGAAAAGTTTGTAGTTATATATTTAGATGACATATCAGTGTTCTCACCATCTGATAAAGAACATTATGATCATTTAAAAAAGTTTTTCTTGAAATGCAGAAAATTTGGTCTCTCTTTAAAGGAAAAAAAGTCATTGTTTGCCATGGAGGGAAAATGATTGGGGAATATTGTGTCAGATGAAGGGGTAAGGATTGATTCCATAAGGGTAGAATCTATCCAAACCTTGTCACTCTCTATATCCAAGAAGGAAGTTCGGTCTTTCTTGGGAAAAAATAATTTTTTGAGAAGGTTTGTTTCAAATTTTGTTGAGTTGGTGAAGTATATTACAACCATGTTGAGAAAAGGAAATGAAATAAAATGGACTGTTGAATCCCATAATTATTTTGATCAAATAAAGAAATCCTTGACTGAAGCCCCTATGCTCATTAGTCTAGATTACTCCAAGGATTTTCTAATTTTTTCTTTCGCTTCATTTGACACAATAGCAGTTGTTTTATTGTAGAAGAACATTGAAGGGTTAGAGCAACCCATTGTTTTTTTTAGCAGATCATTGAGAGATGTTGAATTAAAGTATGACATCATGGAGAATCAAGCCTATGCATTTATCAAAGATCTCAAGGCTTTCAGAGTCTATGTGCTACATTCAAGAGTCATTGCATATGTCCCATCAGCTTCTGTAAAGGAAATTCTCATTCATCCTGATATAGACGGTAAAAGGAGCAAGTGGATTGCTAAAATACTTGAATTTGATCTTGATAATAATCCCACCAAATTGGTTAAGGGCCAACGTTTAGCCAAGTTTATGGTTGAATCTAATTGCACATTCTTGGGGGTAAATTTTATCAACACTTGCTTAAAAAATTAGTAGGTCAAATTGTCTGACAAAGGTTCTCAAGACATCCCTCCATTGGAAGATTGCATCTAGTACAAGGACATTATATTTTTTCTATAGAAATTGCAGCCTCCTGATGGTATGGAAAAGAAAAAAGTGAGAGCTTTAAAGCTCAAATCAATTTAATATTTTCTTATTGATCAAGTCTTGTATTGGAAATATCTCTTAGGAGTACTTTTGAGATGCCTAGACCCATAAGAAGCACAAAATATTATGTCTAATTTTCATGGCAGTTTATGTGGGGGGGATCACTTTTGGAGGACCACACCATATAAAATTCTTAAGGCTAGGTACTTCTAGCCTAGTTTATTCACCGATGTTTTTGCAAAGATTAGAACCTGTGTCAAGTGTCAGAAATTTTCTGAGAAACAACAACTCAAGCCTTTTCCATTTAAGCATGTGGTAGCTCCAGGACCCTTTCAGCAGTGGGGCCTAGATTTTATTGGGGGAATTCATCCTTCTTATAGTGGTCAATATAGTTGGATCTTGACTTCCACATATTACTTTACTAAGTGGATAGAAGTTATCCCTACAAGGAATGCTTCCCACAAAGTGATCATTGGTTTTCTTGAGGATATTATGGCAAGGTTTTGATGTACTAACAAAATTGTCACTGAGAATTCTAAATCTTTCAAGGCTGAACCATTGATCTAGTTCTGTGAACAGTTTGGAATCACTTTGATTCACTCTACTCCTTACTACCCCCAAGGGAATGGACTAGCAAAGTCCTCTAACAAAAACCTTATAAAGATCATCAAAAGACTATTAGAGGGAAACAAGAAAGCATGGGATTCAAAGCTCAAGTTTTCTTTGTGGGCTGACAGAGTGACAACACAGAGATCCCTTGGTCTTTCTCCTTTCCAGATTGTGTATGGAGTTGAGGCCATATTTCCTTCTTAGCTTGTCTTGCCTATGGAAAAATTCTTCCAAGAATACCAAGGAGAGTTGGATGATATGATAAGAAGGATACAACACCTGGTAGAATTGCAACATACTCGGGAGAAACTTATTGATAAAGCACATGACCATCAACAGAAGATTAAGCAGGCTTTCAACAAAAATCTAAATAAATAGGATTTTCAACTAGGAGACTTGGTGCTCAAGTGGAATGCACCAAAGAAAGATAAAGGCAAGCACAGTAAATTTGAATCCTAATGGATCAGTCCCTTCAAAATTTCTGAGGTATTCTTGAATAACACTTACAAATTGCAGAATTTGGAGGATGAAGAATTTTTTGTTGGCATTGTCAATGGGAATTTTCTGATAAGGTACTTTTCTTGAGCCATGAGTGGCTTTCCATGCTATTGTAAATATCATATTTATTTTATTTTTGTTTTAATAAATGACTCCATAGCCCTAGGATAAGGCATTGAAACTACTTGTTCTTGGCAGCTCAAAGGGAGCATGCCATCCCCTGTGGAGCGAATGTTATCACACTAAGTTGCCTTGGGTCTTTAGCCCTTATTTTTTATTTTTATAATCCTTTAGATTTTTTTAATTTTGATTTTCTTCTTAAAGGTTTGATTTAATTAGGTCACCTTAATGACTAAAGGTTTAAGTCATGGATCAAATTTTGATCCTCACATAAACTGTTGGCCTAGGTTCATTTTCATGACTTGTGTTTTGATCCCCTTCAGTATTTGACACTAAGTTCAACTCAATCCACGACCATCTTGACTTGACATGTCACCGTCCTCACTCATGCCTCTGCAACCTTGCCATGTTGTGCCTTTGTCCTATGCTTACTGGTCAAATCATTTTTTGAAAGGGAGCGTTTCCAACTCACTAGGAATTTCCATAGCGCACTCCATGTCCTTCATCTTTCAACATGATTTGTTATTATTGCGTTGATGTCATCTCTTCCTTTTTTTCACCACCATGGTTAGTTAAAATATTCCTTCAAGGTTTCAATCATTGTGAGCTTGCTAATGGTTTTTGAATTTTGAAAGTTCAAAACTCTGCGTTGCAAAAACTACCAGTTCAGACCAGCTGGCAATGGCGCTACCAGATCAGATGCTGAGGTGGATTCATAGGCCATGTTGCTCGTGATACTCTCCTAATATTTTTCTGAAACTCTGAGTTATCATCATTCTCCAGGTATTCCATGGTTTCCCTCATCTGCATGTAAATTTCAAGAATTAATTATCACTTGGAGTTTGGGTAGCGATCATGCCTGCATAATTGAAGGAGGTATTTTCCCCTCGCACTTTCCTATCAGTTTATTCCACTCAAACCTATAGTCACCATTACCTGGTTATCAGTCTTAAGACATCTACTCGTCATGCTCCCTATTTTTTAGGGCCCAAGCAAGATTTATCTCCTGTATGTGTATGATTTTAGGGGCTAAATTTCGCTCATGGGCTAATTTTCCCTGGTTTTTCCAAAAATGAGATTCGCTATTTTAAAAATGATTCACCCAAATTCTATAGGATAAAATTATTTTACCTTAAAAAACTCCAAAAGTTTATAAAAACTATATAAAATCTTTAGAAATTTGAATATTTTTACAAAAATATCACCAATCATTTATAGTTGGCATATGAAGGATTAGTAATATTCACCAAGGTTTCTACATTTTAAAATAAATTTCCATCCTTAAAATCATCCCTGGTAGTGTGCTACCCAGAAATGCTACTGAAACGACACTGCCTTTTTCCCCTGCCTCCTCTACCTTTTGAATTGGACTGTTTTCGACCCAATTTTCAAAGACAATTGCAGTGAGCTCCTTCTTCACCTTATTATTCCTCATTTTTTAAGATTTATGAACAGAAAAGGGAGGGAAAGTCACAACCATTGTTTCCTAAGCTAGAAACCAGTTGAGCTAGGGGAGATTCCTGGAAAGGGGTAGCCACGTTTCACTGTCTCTTATTGAAGTCTGACTCTTTGTTTCCTGGGCATCACTGAGCCATAGTTTTTTAAACCTTTCATCTTAAACAATGGAGACTCCTCAGAATAATAATTTGCACAAGGGAGGTACTATGGTGAGAAATGAGCCTGTCGACATGCATTTATTCGAGGGAGAGCCCATGGCTAGAGAAGTTTTTCAAAGGGTGGGCTGCCTCACTTTCTGCCAAAATATGCAGAGGGGTCATCCTGAGGTGGCAAGTCAATTTTCCTTACATTTTGATGGCCTGAAGACAAAGGTAGGGGACCTAGAATTCAAGGTGTCGGAGACCTGTATTTCAGCAACTATAGGGATCCCTATCACTGGAGAGAATTGGTTTAAATCCATGGCCTTGGATGCAACCTTTTCCAAAGAATTCCTTAAGCCTGAATATGAAAATGACAATCTATCCAAAGGGGTACCAAGAAGTCATTTGGTTCGAGAGTTTGATAAAATGTTGAGGATCATTCAAAGTTACTTCACATCTGAGGGGACGTTCAATACACTATACTAGTACCATATAATTCTTCTGTTGCATTTTACTGGCAAAGTTGAAATGAACACCCCCTTTTATTTGTTGAGGAGCATAGGAAAAATTTCAGATAGGGTTCAATCCAAGTCAAAGGTTGTGGATACTAGCATTTTTCATTCTCGGTTGATTAGAATGTTGGTTTTTGAAGAGCTGAAAAAGAGGAACATCTCATGGGAACACTTCATTTCTGCTACTCACATGAAATTAGACATAGAAACAACTCCTCATTCACAGATACCAATCCCTTTTCCATCCACCAGTGTTGCTCCAACAAGAGCCAGCAAGAAAAGAAAGAGTAAGGCCCATGTTCAATATCAGGAAGCCATTAAGGAAGTTGTAATAACTGAGGAGGAGGCCTACCATTCTCCACAGATAGACCTTTCACCCGCTACTACACTAAAACTAGAAGAGGTCCCTTCCTCTACTAAATCCACAGCCAAGAAAGGAAGGAAACTACACTCCTCTTCATCTCCTTCAACAACTAGCACCAAGATCAGAAATCCTTTCACAAAGTCATCAACTCTCAAAGGGGCTATTGAAAAATAGGTCCTACCAAAGGCTTCCACTCTGAATAAAAAGAAGGATACGGGTGAAGACATTGAGAAGTCTATGGTTTTCATTCCAAAGAAGAAGAAGGATAAGGGAAAAGACATTGAAAATCTTGTTGATATAGAATAAGTAATCCTTATACAGATGGAAGATGAAGCCTTAAAAAGTCTTGTTGAGACCGTCCACATCACCACTCCACCTAGCAACCAGACGCTCAAAAGGATGATTAAATAACTCAGGGAAGCTAGGAAGGAGGTGACTCATCTAAAATCTGAAGCCCTGTCTGAAAGAATTAAGATGAAAGAGCTCATGAATGGTTACATCCACACTCTTGACTTAGCAAGATTTGCAGCAAGAAGAGCCCAACCTCTTCATAAACAACTCAAGAACCTCTATAGGAAAAATAAAGACTTTCAGTCTCAGAACAGAAAGCTCAAATCAGAGTTGCAACCATTCCAAGATAAGATGTCTCAAATAAACTTGAATGCATTAGTTGAAGCTGCTATTGAAAAGGAGAAGCCAGTAGCCAAGGAAAGCATAGCTCTAGTGAAGAAGCCTATTAATTCTAAAGAGAAGCATGTTGTTGTGCCAAAGGAAAGTCCTTATTCCACAAGAAGGAGTGCCAGGTTGATGAAGTAATTGGTGAAAGGTGAGCTCCATTTTTTAGAATGGCCCCTTTTTGTAAGGATAAGTAATTGAGGAAATACTACCTCTGCCACCTATACAGGCTATATAGGTTTCTAATGGATACTTCTCATAGTTTTTGGTGTTCTTCAAAGAGTTAATCTCTTCAATAGTAGTAGCGTAGACATTCCATAGCAGTATGGCGCTATGGAATTGTCTTATTTTCATGTTCTATGAGTCTGCTACCTATAACGCTTCCTAATCGCCTAAGACTAGTGTAGCGATGGCACTGCTAACTTTTCACGGGTGCTACCAAATATTTCAATGTTGAAATGATGGCACTACCAAATTGCACACAGACATAAGGGGGCGCTACCGAAATTTTAACAGAGAGTGAATTACACAGGTGGGCGCTACCAAAATTTTGACAGAGGTCGAATTCTGCACAGAGGCACATAGTCTTGGCGCTACCCATTCGACATGCCTATTTTGGAGGTTGTTCTACAAAATCATAGGGAATTTGGTAAAGGCACTACAAAGGCTCTTTACCCAGAGCGCTACCAAATGATGCTACCAATAGGTACCAAGAATCAACAAGGATCAAATTATCATCTTTGTGAATAGTTGATGATGTGGATAAAGGAAAAGATAGAAACTAGCAACATGATGAAAGTTACAATCCTCTGAAGGACACTTGGCATGTCGGGAGATGCGCATCAAATAATATCAAGTCAGTTCAAATTTGGTTGGATTAGTGGCCAACATTTTCCCTTTTTATAGCACAGTTGTTATTTTAAGTTGTTAGATGAAATAACTGCTTGGAGGTTTTTATGGGAGGAAGGCCAGCTTGCACCTCCAGCTGTTGCCTTCCCTTTGTTTATAAATAGATAGTCTAAATTCTTTAGTAGGTTTGATTTTTTGAGCTAGGCTCTCTTATTTTGTAATATTTTGATGAAGCTATTGGTTAACTGGTTATGTACTTGATTTGAGACTTTATGATTAATCTAAGTCAGCTTTCTTACTCTAGCTTATTTGCCTCTGATTCTGAGGTATTCATTCTTGAATGATTCACATGATTTTTTGTGATGATATTATGATGAATGTTTGATTATAGTATTATTATGATGTTCTTCAGTTTCCTTTAACTTTGAATTCAAGAAGATCTTGTGTTTGAGTTTTTCTTCCTTAGGCTGCTTGAAGACCTGATGTCCATAGCAGACCTCTACATTTTCCTTACCAAAGTCTTCCCTCTATTCACATTTACTCCCACTT